>PVKZ01005282.1:0-56879 GCA_004027375.1 Macroglossus sobrinus
GGGCGTCACGGGGGGTTCCCGGATGAAGGGGGGGCGGGCATCACAGGGAACCCGGATGTAGCGGGGGCAGTAAGCTGTGTGCGAACCTCTGAGCCAAATGCTTCTTGGGTGGAAATTAGATGAGAAGCTGCGGGCAAGCGCGATTGTTGCTTTCAGGAAGGGGATGGAACCTGGGAAGGGTGCCCCCTTCCTGTAAGGAAGTCCCCTGGGATTCCAAATGCGGCAGACACCCCCCAGGCCACGCCCCCACCGCAAACACCCCCACACACACACAATTCCCCCACAGACCCCTGCAGCCCATCCTCCCAGAGCTCGGGCAGGGGCAGGCCTGTCCCCCGATGCCCCATGAGGAAGCATCCCCCCCCGTGTCCCGGGGAGCCTGGCTCCCGGGGGCTGTCCCAGACGCTGTGCGGAGGCACCTGGGTGGCCGGGCACGGGACAGGCAAGGAAGTGGCGACGCTGCGTGCCCACAGCCCTGCCGGCGTCCGGGCTGGGCCCCGCGGCCCAGAATGCCCTGCGTGACCTTCAGGGCACTCCCGGGCGTCCCTCCACGCCGCTGCCCTGCTCTGCCCCAGCCCTGAGCGGGGTCTGAGACCAGCGGCTCCCGCCGCCAGGGGCAGCTGGGAAAAGCGCCCCCTGCCCCTCCCCAGAACCTGCATTCTAACAAGATCCCCCCCACCAGCCCCCCCGCCAGCGTGAGTGGGGCCCCCAAGGCCGTAGGTTCTGCCCACCCGGAGCCCCGCATTGCTGGTATGGGGACTGTGTCACCTTCAGCGCCGAGTCGTGTGTCCCAGGAGCCTCTTGGTCCCGGGAGACACACGGCTGGTCAGGTAGGGGTGCACCTGGCCTGGAGCGGAGGCCCCAGGGGGAGGTCCTGCCTCCACCCACAGGGCGGGGGGTGCAGGAGAGGCTGGCGTGCTCCCCGCAAAGCCTCCAGCGTGGGCACGGCGTCTCCCTCCAGAGATGCCATCATCACCACGTCGGTCAACTCCCTGACGAGCTTCTCCTCCGGCTTCGTGGTCTTCTCCTTCCTGGGGTACATGGCCCAGAAGCACAGCGTGCCCATCGCCGACGTGGCCAAGGACGGTGAGTCTGCCCGGGGCGGGCTGGGCGCACGCCGCCGCCCATCGGGCCGGTTCTGGACACGGCGGGGCACCGGCCTTGGTCCCGCCCACCACAGTGGCCGGCCCGAGCGGTCACACATGTCCACCTGTGGAACCCACTGCGGGACCAACAACTGGAGGGGGGACCACCCCTCCCTGCACCCCGCTGCCCCCGCTGCGGTCCCCTCTGCAGGACGACGTGGCCGGGGGTGCCTTGCCCCTCGCAGAGGCCCCTCAGGCTGCGGGACGAGGCTCCAACTCTGGCTGCCTTCCTAATGAGTGGCAAAGCCGCCCCAAAGCCTTTCCCTCCAGACGCCCAGTGACTGTCACGTGTTCAGTTGGGATCGGGATGGTGTCGGGAAAGGCCTGCAATTCTGGGCACGTGGGGCTGCGCTGGGGGCTGCCGAGCAGGGGGCGTGGGCACAGGGGCGCAGGGCAGGCTCGGCCTGGCGGGGAGTGGGCAGGCAGGGGATGCGGGCACGGCTGTGGGTGCCGAGGGGTCACTCTGGCTGCTGCAGCCGGCGGGCACACAGGGGTCTGTGTGGTTCTAGTCCGTGGTGGAAACTGAGGCATGGGCAGCCCTGACTTGGTCACCTGCCTTTAGCACAGTTCTGTGGCTGAGCGGTGAGGGCCCTCCCCCTGGGGGCTGTCCCTGGCTCAGGGGCGTCTGCACCCTGAGTCTACAGACCTCCCTTCTCTCCCCCCGGGGGCGGGGACGTCCCGTCCTCTGCCAGGGGTCAGTCCTCAGACTCATGAAAGCCCAGTGGTGCTGCCACCTCATCCTCCGGCCTCTGAACTCCCCACTCAGGTGGCCGTTCAGGGCTGGGGGCGGGGGTCAGAGGGCAGCCAGGGGCAGCCCTCATCATCCCATCGCACCCCCAACTTTGAACGTAGGAAACAGACTCCCAGGGCCAAAAGGGCTCCCCGAGATCACGGGGGAAGCGGGGGCTGGGGTGCGCGTTCCCACGTCCACGTTCTGTCCTCCGGGACAGAAAATCTAATAAAGGAGGGAGAACGTGAGCTTACACGAGGAGCGCTGGAATTTACTCGCTGGCGTTTATGCACGCCCCCCCGCCCCCCTCCCGGTCCCGCCCCCCCTTCCCGTGCTCCGTGCCCTTTATCACGATAAATAGCAACAGCGGAGGAACCGCGGGCAGCCCCGAGCAGTGCAGCTGCGCGTCCCCTCTGCACGTGCCCAGCGAGCAGAGTAAATGTCACCCGGAGCGCTAATTCTCGGGAAAACAGGGTGAAATGTTAACTCGGGCCCAGAAGTGAAAGGTGAGGGTGCTGGCATTAGGCCGGCCGCCGAGCGAGCGGATGAGCAGCTCCCCGGCTCGGGGCTCAGAGCGTCGGGAATCCGGGGGTCCGGCCCCACAGCAGGGCCTGGAGCCCGTGGGAGGCGCCGTCCCACCCTGCAGAAGGTTCCCGCAGCTGGGGCCCCGGGGGGCTCGCACGGGCCTCGGTCATGTCTCCAGAGGCGGAGGCCTGCTGGCCGGCCGTGTGCGCGTCTGCTCACGCTGCTCACCCGGCCAGGTGGCCGCCCACTTCCCGTGGGAGTGCCTGTGGCTTCGGGGTGGTTTGAGGCTGAGTGGCATCTCATCGTGGTTGGTCGCGGCTGCTCCCATCCTCCTCCCTCTGCCAGACCCCGCCCGCTGGGGGCATGGAGCATGGTGGCCGCCAGCACCCCCATCCTGGCCCAGTGGTGTGCTGTGCGTGGGTGCTGAGAGGCCCGCCACCAGGCCACAGGCCTCCCCAGCCGCCTGCCGGGCGCCCGTGCCGTGCCGTCCCCATCGGCATGTGCTGTTGAGCACGTTCATGGGGTGATTCACCGCCCAGGAAAATGTGTCACGCGTGAACCGTGGTGTGAGCATGCGGGCTTGCCCTTGGGCGTCTGCGCCCTGCCCAGGGACAGAGAGAGGCCCAGAGGCTCCCCTGAGGTCACGGACCCAGGCCGGACCCCGGAAGCCGCCCCGCTCCTGTCCCAGGCCCCCCGGCGAGGCACAGGGGCAGCCTGGATCACACGGTCGGGGCCGGCCGCCTGCCGAGCTCACAGGAGGCGGCCGGTGACGGGCTTTTGTGCCGCCGTGTCTGGAGGACTCGAAGGGGCCGCGTCGGCCTGGGGGGGCGGTGGAGGGGTGCCTGTGACGCCACAGCTCGGCGGCAACCGAGGGTCTGCTTCCAGGGCCCGGGCTGATCTTCATCATCTACCCCGAGGCGCTGGCCACGCTCCCGCTGTCCTCGGCCTGGGCTGCGGTCTTCTTCATCATGCTGCTCACGCTGGGGATCGACAGCGCGGTGAGTGACCGCAGCGCGGCCCGCCCGGGCCACCGGCAGGGGCCCCACAACTGCCTGAACCCCGCTCTGGGATGGGGAGTGCGGGCCGACCTGCCCCTCCGTCCCTCGGGGGCTCCAGCGGTGCCCCCCTTGGCCGAAGCCGCCGCAGGCCCTGAACATGCGCAGCGAGAGGGCAGCTCGGGAGGACCGTGCGAAGGGACCACGCAGCTGGGGGCTGGCCCCTCGTGACCTGTCCCCATCCCCGACCCCCCAGCCCCTGGGAGGAATGCAGGCACTCATGACGGGGGCACAGAAGGCGCTGGCCGCAGCCCAGGCCTGGCCCACTGACCCTCCCGTGCGCAGCCCTGTGTGCGCATGTGCGGGGCAGCGGGGTGGGATAAGGGGGTGGGGACCCCGGCCTGCCAGACTTCCTTAGCCACCTGCCCCGTCGCCTGCTGGCGACCAGCAGCTGAGGCCTCAGGGTCGCCGTGCCTGGCTGGGGGCGCCTTGCTCACCTGAGCCTCCTGGAAGCTGCAGAGAACCACAGGTCCCTCCCCAGGACAATGGGGGTCATGCTCCCCGGCCCTGCAGGGCCCTCTGTCTCCCCCAGCCGGTCCCCACACCATGAGGCGTGCCACGCCCTTGGATGGCATGTCCTGTGGGGGAGAAGCCACGACAACACTTCCCAGGGGAGACGGTCTCAGCAGAGCGAGGCAAAGAGGGCCCTCGGGGGTGACCCCATCACGACACTCGGGGTCCGTAGGGCTCCGTCGGTGAGCACACAGCCAGCGGCCGGGCCCACGCCCCTGGGAGCAGACTTCGGTCAGGCCTGTGGCAGAGGCGTCCGCTGGGAGCCTGGCCCGGCTGCCCTGTGCGTGTGCGGCGTTAGCCACGTAGCGCTGCTCCCACCAGGGTCTGCAGAGCAGCCGAGCAAATCACCACCAGGGACGGAGCGTCCACCCATTGTCCCCTCTCTCCCATGGCCATGTCACGGGCAGCGCTCATGAGGGCTGTCTTGTCCTCCGGGCTTCCTGTGCCCGGACACGGCGCGGGTTGCCCTGCATGTCCGTCCTCCGGGTGAGCCGCACGTGGCTCGTGCCTCGGCCGGTGCCACGTGCCCCGCCCAGCGCGCCCCCTGCCCTGTGTTGGCTGCAGATGGGCGGCATGGAGTCGGTGATCACTGGGCTCACGGACGAATTCCAGCTGCTGCACAGGCACCGGCAGCTCTTCACCCTCTTCATCGTCCTGGTGACCTTCCTGCTGTCCCTCTTCTGCGTCACCAACGTACGTACAGGCTCGGCTCCGCCCAGCGGGGCCCCCTCAGCACTCAGTGTGGCTGGTGCCGTCAGACCGCAGCACTTCTAAGAGCTGTGTCCCCAGGAACAACTCTTGACTTGTCATCATACGCAGGAAGCTGTGGTCACACAGGGGTAGCCATGGTCAGGTGGAGTAGCTGTGGTCATGTGGAGTAGCTGTGGTCACGTGGAGTAGCTGTGGTCATGTGGAGTAGCTGTGGTCACATGGAGTACCTATGGTTGTGTAGAGTAGCTGTGGTCACATGGAGTAGCTGTGAGTGGTCACGTGGAGTAGCCATGGTCACATGGAGTAGCTGTGGTCACATGGAATAGCCATGGGTGGTCACGTGGAGTGGCCATGGTCATGTGGGGTAGTTGTGAGTGGTCACATGGAGTAGCCACAGTCACATGGAGTAGCCATGGTCACGTGGAGTATCTGTGGTCATGAGTAGCTGTGATCACATGGAGTAGCTGTGGGCGGTCACGTGGAGTAGCTGTGGTCACGTGGAGTAGCTGTGGGCGGTCACGTAGAGTAGCCACAGTCATGTGGAGTAGCTGTGGTCATGAGTAGCTGTGATCACATGGAGTAACTGTGAGTGGTCAGTGGAGTAGCCACGGTCACGTGGAGTAGCTGCGACCCACATGGAACTTGGTCTTGAGTCACTTCAGCACCTGGACAGCTCCTGGACAGCTCCCGGGATGTGCCCTTGGCTCCGCACCTGTCCCTTGGATCAGGGGGCTGGCGTGGGGCCGGTGCCCAGGCGCAGGGGCCCAGGCCGCCTCCCCCCCACACACACACAGAGGCTCTGCCGGGCGTGGCCTCTGGTTGCTGTCACCACTGACGTCAGCGGGAGCCCTGACGGAGAGCTCGCTTCTAGTTCTGAGTAGTGGACGTGTCCCCGGGAAGCTGCGTGTGGCTTGAATTTCAGTGACTCAGATCGGATTTCACAGGGCGTAGAACAGACTCTGCCCGTGACGCAGGCCGGGCTTGTACTGTGAGGCAAGCCCTTCGTGGGCACGGCCTTCGTGGGCCAGGTGTGCCACGCCGGGCACCCCGAGTTCAGCAGGCGCCCCCTCTTACAGGGCGGCATCTATGTCTTCACGCTGCTGGACCACTTCGCGGCCGGCACGTCCATCCTCTTCGGAGTGCTCATCGAGGCCATCGGGGTGGCCTGGCTGTACGGTAAGGACGGGGCCTACCCCGGGGCCCCGTGCATCAGGGGGTGGGAGACCCCGTGCCATCTCGGGGACCGTGGGCCTGGCATGCCCTGGCTGTGTGGCTGTGTGGCTGCCACCGGGCGAAGCTGGCTTGAACAGGGTCCCTGTGAGGTGCAGAGAGCCCACGTCGTGGAGACTGTCACAGAGGATGGGGGCCTGGCAACTGTCATTCCTTCGGACTGGTGAAGACAGCCTGGTGGCACCCTGAATCCTTACTGCAGTCCAAGGCGTCCCATGTGGCCACACAGTGATGCTGTGCGGACATCCCAACTGGCTCTTGAGAAAGAAGGGGTCCCTGGGCCCCTGGGACGCTCTGCTGGCCGGGGCGAGGCCCCTGCCCAGCCAGCCGGGAGGCGACCAGCCCTGAGACCCCAGACAAGCGGCCGAGCCAGGTCCCCCTTGGGCAACACGGGCAGCAGATGCCGTCCACCGACCGGCACCCAATGCCACCACAGGGGACATGTGCGGGGGGCTCAGCGAGGACGAGGCGCGTGCCCGGGCCCCAGGGACTGTGCCGTCCTCACTGTCCGCTCGGCTGGCCCCCAGGCGTGTGGCAGTTCAGTGACGACATCAAGCAGATGACCGGGCGGCGGCCCAGCCTCTACTGGCGGCTGTGCTGGAAGTTCGTGAGCCCCTGCTTCCTGCTGGTAAGGGGCCGCCGGCCGGGGTCCCCGCTCTGCCCCCGGCCAGAGTGCCTGAGGCCGGGGTCTCCTCGCCGCCCGCGGACTGGGCTCTGGGGGGACGGGCTGGCCCCTGAAGGCCTCTGGCCTCCTGAAGGCATCCCACACCCCCGTGAGGCCCCGGGGGGGGCGGGGCAAGGCCTTGGACTTCTGCCTTGAGGCAGAGAGTCTGGACCTTCGGAGGTGACCCATCCTCGGTCCTGCGGGCAGAGTGACACCAGTCGGACCGAGAACTGAGCGGACACGCAGCCGGCCAGCACTGTCCGCGGCAGCAGCCCGGGGCCCCTCGAGCCGTGGAGGGCGGGAGGCCCCACGCCCGCGGCCGCCTGACCTCTGCCCTCTGCCCTCTGCCCTCGGTTTCAGTTCGTGGTCGTGGTCAGCGTCGTGACCTCCAGACCCCCGCACTACGGAGACTACGTATTCCCCGAATGGGCCAACGCGCTGGGCTGGGTTGTGGCCGCGTCCTCCATGTCCCTGGTGCCTGTCTACGCGGCCTACAAGCTGTGCAGCCTGCCGGGGTCGCTGCGGGAGGTGCGGCTGTGCCCAGCACCCCGCCCCCCCACCCCAGGCACTCCAGCACGAGGCCACCGGCAGCTCCCAGGGGCCCGTCACTGCCCCGGCCACTCTCTGAACATCGGCCACATGAACACTCCGTCAGTGGCCCAGACGGGCGGGACTGTGGGGAGGTCCCCTGGGGCAGCGAGAGGCCGGCCTGGAGGGCCAGGCGGGGCGGGAAGGCCAGCTCCCGGGGTCCCCGTGGCAGAAGGCGGGTGCCTACCTCCCGCGTGGGCGGGAGCTTCAGGGACCCCGGGGCCCGGCTTCGGCCGGCAGGGGTCACCTTCACCCGGAGCCCACGCTCTCTCTCTCCCCCCGTCCAGAAAGTGGCCTACGCTATCACGCCCGAGAAGGAGCGCGAGCTGGTGGACGGAGGCGAGGTGCGCCAGTTCACGGTGAGTGAGTGTCCCCACTGTCCCCTCAGCCGGGGCGCAGACGCATCCCCAAGAGGGAACACCCCAGGAAAGCTGGGAGCCGATCAATCCATGCAGCAAACGTTCCCCAAGACCGCCTTCCGAGCCCCCCGTCCTGAGTGGGGGGTGGGCAGTTCCGATGTGTCTGTCATAGGTTTATTTTTATCTACATTATTATATAAAAATATTATAAGTAGTTCTATTTATTTGTTCCTCTTGGGATAGCTTGTGTGTCCGGGTCTGTGGGTCCGTTCCCTGGGTCAGTTCTGAGAATCCCGCGGCCGGCCTCTCAGCCTTGGGGCTGGCGTGGGCCTTCTGGGTCCACTGTCTTTCGCTTTTTTAAATCCTGTGTGTCGGGCGCTCAATGCACAGGCCCCTCTCGTGATGAGTGCACAGGGCTGCTTCTTAGTTACTCGTCTGCATCATAGAATAACCCCTCGTGACCTCCCACGGGAACCCCTCAGCGCCGGCACCTCGCGCCCGCCCCCCGCAGGGACCCGGCCGGACCTGCCCCTCGTCCTCCTGCTGCGTGTTTTCGTTGCTCTGGGGGTGGTTTCGGCGGTTGTCACTCTGTCACCAGGGTGTCACGCTGGCTGACGGCTGCGGGCACGTCTCCCCGCGTGTGGGGCGAGGGTGCATCTGCTCGCTTGTCCGGCCCCCAGCACGCAGCGTGCCCCGTCATCAGACATTTTGGGGTTTGGGGGCTGTGGGCTCCAGCACGTCCCCCACTCCACCCCTTCGCAGCCTCCGATGACACGTGTCGTGGGCTCCTGGAATTCTCTGTGGGGCGGTTCTCATGCCCCCCGTCGCTGTGTGTGCAGCCGGCAACCCGTTCCCTCCCCGTTCCCTCCCCCCACCCCCACCCACA
Source organism: Macroglossus sobrinus (assembly GCA_004027375.1). NCBI lineage: Eukaryota > Metazoa > Chordata > Mammalia > Chiroptera > Pteropodidae > Macroglossus > Macroglossus sobrinus. The sequence continues at coordinate 8,407 of PVKZ01005282.1, forward strand.
GCGTCCGGCCTGCCGATGGCCTAGCGTATTCTCGCCTCGATCTGTCATCTTTCTGGGGGTTCAGTTTGGGATTTTTTTCACGGTGTTCCTGGCTCTGCTTCGCTTTCGGGGTTAAAATCACAGCTTTAAGGTCCTCGTCGGTTCATTTTAGCATTTGTCAGTTCCGGGTCAGTTTCCGTAGGGCTGGACTTGGCTGCTGCTTTCACGTCCGGTGGGTTTTAACTGGACTCCGCCTTGTTGGCACCTGGGTGGTTCTGCACCCCTTAGATATGCCTGCGCTTTGCTCTGGGACATGGTTGAGTCACTTGTGGACAGTGCGATCCCCTGGGGACCCGCCTTTTAAGGTTCCGCGGGCGGGACCAGGCAGCACCTCGTACCGGGCGTCACTCGCCGCGGCTGCAGGAAGGCCTTCGCGAGCCCTGCACCCGCGAAGCAAGATCTCGTCGGGGTCCCAGGGCCAGGCCGCTCCCGCAGCCCTGTCGGGGTTCCCCCTGTAGCCTCGTGTGCACTGAGTCCCCAGCTGAGCCCTCGGGGGACCCTGTGCTCGCCGTGGAGGTCGCCCCTCTTGGACACTTCATCCTGCACACTCTTTGTTCCATCTCCCATCCCTGTCCCCCTGGTCCCCATCCCCGTCACCCCGGTCTCCACTCCCATCTCCCCCGGCCCCCATCTCCATCCCCCCGGCCTCATCCCCATCCCCCCAGCCCGGGTTCGCTGCCCCACGGGCTCCCGTCCCCCACGCCACAGCCTGGAGGTCCCCTCTGGGCCACGAGCAGCACCCTGGTGGCACCTGTTTCTCTCCCTCTGGATCACTGTTCTCATCCGACGTCCTGAGGCTTGAAACCCATCGCTCTGTCCGTTCGGTTCCTTCGGGCTGTTGCAGGTGTCAGCGTAGTAGGTCCAGTCCCTGTTCCTCCATCTTGATTGGAAGTGACTTTGTGTGTGGCTGCGGGTCACCCTCGCTGATGGCTGCACGACGGTGACCGTGTAAACCTACCACAAGCGCGTCCTCCTGCCTCTGTCCCGTGTCTCCCTGGCTGCGCCCCACTCGTGTCTCCCTGGCTGCACCCCACTCTGCTGAAAGCTACACTTTCGCTTCGTCCCGGAGGGTGCCTTTGGCCCGCCTGCTTTTTTGTGAAGTGTGTGTCACTGTGAGTTGCGTGTGTCACTTCAGAGAGGGTTCTTACTGAGCTACCCTGAAATCCAGGAGTCACACTCGGGGTGTGGCAAGTGCTCCTGGCCTCCTGGCTGGGGGCTCGTGGCTCGAGCTTGGTCAGTGGTGTTCTGGGCCCTGCCGGGGACCTGTGGCAGACCGAGCACCTCCTGTCCCCAGGGCAGCTGGGTCCCAAGGAGGCCCTGCCTGCTGTTTGTTTTGAAAGTGTTTAAAAACCCGGTTCTGGCCCTTTACTGTGATCGAGGGGCTTGTGATCAAAAGTAGGCTGGCCTCCCAGCGGCATGATGACAGGTGAAGACATTTGCCGGAAGGCTAACTAGCGTCCTGTCACCTCATCCGTCCTGAGCTGTGAGGGAGGCTGCTCAGACGCCCGTCGCAGGCACAGGGGCCGGTGGGAACTGTGGGGCAGGGCGTTTCACCGGGGAGGACCGGAGGCCCCAGGAAGGTGGCCTCGGGGGGCCCGGCGTGGGGAGGACTGCAGGGGACACGCGAGCGGATGAGTGCACTCAGACTGGCCCCAGGTGGGGCCCGCAGCTGGTCTCACACTGTGGGGGCACCAAGGGCGCTGGTCCGTGGGGGGGGGGGCCCTTGCTGCAGACGTCTCCCCGGATTCCCTTGCTCCAGCGATGACTCAGGAGGGTGAGGTCCTGTGGGCACCAGGTCTGTGGTGCCCCAGGCGCCGTGCCCACCTGCCCTGTGGGCTGCCCACTGCATTCTCGCTGTCCTCCCGGCGGAGGCCTCTCCCAGCTGCCAGTCACCTCACTTCTGAGAATCAAACCAACACCACTTTCTTCGCAGCTGCGCCACTGGCTCCTGGTGTAGACCGGCGAGAAGCAAGACCCGGGCGGCGGACGCTGTGGAGACTCGCCCGCCGGGATGGAACCCTGAGCTCCGAGGAGAAGCGGCCGCGGGCTGCCCTCGACCGGGCCGCGGGGGACGCGCGGGGCCTGCCTCCCGACTGCTCACGCCTGCCGTGCCGCGGGAGGCGCCGGCCGTCCGTCCTGTGTCCGTGCCACTCGGTAGCAATGTCGTGTTCTGCTCGTGTAAAGCCCCCGACCCAGCCACCGCCCGGCGCCCGGGCCGGGCCGCGCTCCGCGGGTGCCGCGGGGAATGACGGTCCCTGCGGACGCGCCCGCGGGCCCCAGCGCGCACAGTGGCGGCCCGGGTCATTTATTTTGCTCGTATTAAAAAAAAAACTAAATGTCAGATCTGGCCTAATTTTGCAGACAGTGACAAGGAAGAAGCCTGCCACAGGCGACAAAGCAGGGGCTTCGTGTCTCCGCGTCTGTCTGTCGCACGCCCTCTGTCGCACGCCCGCCGTCTGCGCACAGCCCCCCGAGGGCGGGCGGGGTCGCTGTGTGTGGTGGGGTGCGACCTGAGTCCTTGTCGCTGAGGGAAGCAGACTCCGCGGTCGTGTAGCTGCCACCACTGCCGCCCGCCGCGGGGCCCGGTCCCTCGCGCCGCCTCCCAGGAGCGTGCCCAGACGGCGGGCACCCCCAGGCCCGGGGCGGGAGACCCCGCGGACCTTGCTCTCAGGCCTGCGGTGCCGCAGCAACACCTCATGCGAGGGGCGGCTTCGCACAGCCGCCAGAGCCCGTGTTCGGGGTGCAGGGCCCCCCAGAAGCGCCGTGGCTGTGGCCCAGCGTGTTAGCCAGAGCGAGGCCCCGCCCAGGGCAGGGAAGCGCCCCGGGCGCCGGATGTGCACGTGCTGTCGCAGCCTCCTCGCGACCCTGCCGTGGGCCGTGGCGGCGGGACGTGGGGTGCCAGGTGTGTCTCCGCCCCAGGAGCCACGGGGGCGAAGGGCGGGGACACCTGAGCGTCCTGAGAGCAGTTCTGGTTGGCCACGGCCCCACACGGGGCTTCCGGGGTCACACTGCACGGTGGGAGGCCTCAGAGCGGGAGGACGTCCCAGAATCCCCCGGGGGGCTGAGCTGTGTCCCCTGCATAGCTGCACACAGGGACACAGGCACATGTGCACACACAGCACGCACGCTGCACGTGTCACACACCTGCACGCACACACGCGCACGTCACCCATGAGCACGCGCGTGGACCCACCCACGCTCTCACCCTGGGCCGGCGGCCATCAGCGGGGACGCCCGTGCCTCCCTGGACAGTGTGTGTGGACAGCGGGAAGCCAGCCCCCCCCCCGCACTGCTGAGGGCGCTTGTCTCCACGGCCCCGGGGTTATGATGGAGTGTCCTGTGTCCTGGGCCCCTCCTGGGCAGGCAGGCAGCCAGACGGCCACACACAGAAGTGACAAAGGGCCTATACCCTGCAGATATGAACAGCTCCTGCAAACAACAGGGAACAGAGGGACGGCCCAGTAGGACACAGACAGGAGTCGGAACCCGCACACAGCCAAGGAGGCAGGTCCAAATGGCTGGGGCCCACGGGGCACCCACCGCCCACTGCGATGCCCACCCGAGCGGCCGCACCCCGGGGCTCGGCGAGCAGGCGGGGCGGTGGGACTCGTCACACCGCAGGCGGGAGGGCCAACGACGAGCGACGCGGACAGGGCTGCGCTGGCCACGAGGCTGAGCGGCAGTGGCAGCTGTGGCGGAGCTGTGCCCGCGAACGGATTGCTCCCGCCACCAGCTGTGACCGTGCCTCGCCTGCTGCAGGTGCGGACAGCGCGCTCCCGGAGCCACCCCGGGGACTGCTGGGGGCGGCGGGGCCCCTCGCCCGAGCCGCCCGGGGTCCAGGCCCACCCGGGGAGGCCGAGGGCCCACGCTGACCATGGCGCAGGCCTGCGGGGGCTGAGGGAGGCGCCGGCACTCAGCACCCCGAAGCCACGCCTGTTCTCAGCCCCGCCCCCACGCCGCCCCGCCTGTTGTCTCCGGAGAGACACCCCCCCACACTAGTCAGGGGAACCCCCACTTCAGGCTCTACTGCTGGGGAGTTCCAGGCTAAGAAGTACATCACCAAACGCAACAATTCCACCTGCAGCCCCGTGCGCAGCAGAACACGCGTGCGCGCGCACACACACACACGCACACACACGCACACACACGCGTGTCAGGACACACGCGAGTTCACGAACGAAACACCGCCGGCTCAGAACGCCCGGAGCTGTGTTTTCTTCTCACGCTGAGCTGTGCAGGGACCCGGCCCCCAGTTCCGCCCAGCGGGAGGTCTCTGCCCTCGGGCGCCGCTCGTGATGTCGCGCTCCCTCTGTTTGCCGGTGACCTTTGGAGCCTGTCTGCGCGCCGAGCTCCGGAGAACACGTGGCTTTTCCTCTGAGGGAAGCGTTTTAATAAAGGTTCGGCGGGGCGGAACCCGGCCATTTAAGGGTAAACAGATCCCTGCGCGCGCGGCTGCCCCGGCTTTCGCTCAGGATGGTGGCCCTGTCACCTCTGCAGATGCGTCTGAGCAGCCTGAGCGCTGAGCCGCCCCGTCGTCACCTGACCCGCGACCGCGGCCGCAGAGCACAGGGGGACCGTTTCTGAGACAGTTAGCAAGTCCTCTATTCGGCTGTCCCCTGGAAGACGCTGCCACACCCGCCCTAGGGCTGGGGGGGTCTACCTGCTCCCCTCCCCCTCCCCGGGGCCCTGGGTCAGAATCGCCACTACCAGGGCGGAGACTGAGGCGCCGCGCCCTGCCCACAGACCAGGGCCCCCCCCCAACCAACCCCAGCGCGCGGGGGCCAACCAGGGGCCGCTTGGGAGGCCCCCCGCGTCTGGGGAAGAAAGCTGGGCAGGGAGCCGCCCCGCGGTGCTGGCCCCGTGTTAGGTGGGGGGCAGCCAGGTGAGGGCAGCCAGGTGGGGGGCAGCCAGGTGGGGGCAGCCAGGTGGGGGGCAGCCGCCTGTCGGGTCTCCAGGTGATCCTCACACTGAGCAAGGTGCCCTCGTGCCCGGCGTGCACGGAAAATGTCCAAGTGCTTCGATTTAGTGAGTCTGGCTCGACACCTGTTAGCATTTTAACGAAATGGAAACATCAGTCAGTGCACCTGGGAAGGGCAAGTTGTTTTGGGAAACGCGTTTCAAGGATGCGTGTGCGCGCGCATGCGCGTGGGCATGAGCGAGAGACAGAGACGGAGACTGAGGGAGGGGAGGGGGAGACGGGCCTTTGCAGGTCAGGCTCAAAGACCCAGAGGCCTGGCCTTGCTGTGCTGAGTGACATCTCCCAGCAACGCCCACAGCCCCCCGGGGGGGGGGGGGCCACTCTGCCCCTCTGAGCAGGCCAATGAGCAGTGAGCCCTGAGCTGGGGAGGGGTCAGGCCCAGAACGGGCACCTCTGGAGTGGCACGTGGGGTCCCCAGGGGCAAGGTGGCACGGGGGATTTGAGAAGAGCAGACCTCGCTTGTCCCTGGGACGGCTGAGAAGGTGGCGGCTGCCGTGTGACACGATAGAAGGGCGACGGTGTCCAGCGAACTGGGGGCGCTGTGTGACCCCTGTTTCTCTGTGCAGGACGCCCCTCCGCGTGCCGGGCACCCCTGTCTGCCGTGGGGACCTGGGACTCCGGGGCACCGACAGCAGTGCAGACCTGCCAGGTGTGCACAGGTCACAGCAACGCGACACCAGGGCATTCTGCCCCCAGCAGGCCCACTGCTCCCCAGCTGTAGGGGTGGCCTGTGCACGGGAGGCTGTCCCCGTGGGGACACCAGCCTCCTGGGGGGGGGGGGGCCTTGAGCACAAAATACCACAAACCCTGTTTGCTTGGAAAACTCGCTCTCCCAAATCGAATGCACGAAGCTTCCATTTATATAACTGAACTTTAAAAACTAAGCTGCCCATGCCCTCGATGTATTTACCTAGAATTTAAATAATTGTACTTATTCCGGAGCTAAGTTCCTCTTGCCTTCAGGTATTTGTTGTGTGGACGGAGGGTTGCGTCAGACGGAACATTTACTGGGTCGAAATTTGAATTGGTAAATGCAGTTCCTATATCCCCTCTCAGACTGTGGGCGCAGCCGGCAAACCCCCCGGGCCGGCCCGGTCCCAGTCGGGATCAAAGGTTCGGATTTCAGTAGCTTTTCCACAGATATATTTGAAGATACGTCACCGCCCGCCCGCTCTCAGACGCTGAGACCCCTTAAGCCTTGCTCACACAGAGAAACCACATCTGCAATTCTAAACTGTTCTGTCGCCCCACAAAACGATCTTTCTAAAAGCTTAGGGGAAGAGTGGGGAACTCGCCTACAGATCCGTTCCCCACGGTGGCACTCCGCTGTGTCCCCGTGCTGCTCGGCCACTCGGGGCTACGTCGCAATGGGGTGCTGGGACCCCACGTTCCGCCCCGTGCCCCGTCCACTCAGGGGTGTTTGTAGAGGAAGCAGGAGAGCATGAGGCAAGGCTGGGAGCTACTGCCCAGGGCGGTGGCCGGCTCCGCCACCCCCCAGGGAGGCCCCTGCCCGCCTGGGCCTCAGGGGCCCGCTGGCCGGGCTCCAGGCTTGAAGGGAAAGCGCGTTAGAGTGGGGTGTGCCCAGAGCAGCCTGGGTGACGGGTCGGTGAGCACACCGCTGTCACTGGCAGCGCCACACGGTGACTCGGCTGAGCCCACCTCCCTGCGGCCGGGGGAGACACGCTGCTTCCAGGCTGGTCACTCGTCCTCCGATTTCTACCTAGAAACGCAAGTCTTTCTGAATCGTAAGCTGGCTGTTATTCCGTGTCTGACCACAGCACCGTCGCTGCTCTGTGGGCAGTGTCAGGGCTGACGGTCACTCGGACACATTCCCTGCCTGCCTGGCCGAGGTGCCAGGTCCCCACAGGCACCGCTTGGCACTGGGCACGCGGCTTTGCCAGGTAGAGCCACAAAGGTGTCCACAGCAGCTGACCGGGACCCCTTTGACACATGCCTTCCACAGGCCAGCACCCCCGTCGGATGCCTGTTGAAGGGGAGAAGGCCTTGCCACCCACAGCTGTGGGGTCTCAGGGGGGCGACCGGCTGAGCCCTGGTGCTGGCGCCAGGCAGAGGGCCCTTCACCCTGAGGCCACACCCCACGCCCGCGGGGAGCCGCTGGCTTCCCTGGCTGCTCCTGGCCAGAGTCAGAACACCAGCCAGCCTCCCAGGCAGGGGGCCGATTGCCCGGTCACTCCTGGGACTCAGGACGCGGCTCAGGCCCCTCTCACCCCCACCCCGCCCCGCCCCCACCCGTCTTCCCAGTGGGCTGCAGTGCCCCGTGGGTCTCAGTGACCATCACAGCAGCAGGGGGCACACAGGGGGCCCGGAGGGCGCTCAGGGCCGCTGCAGGGCAGTGCGGGCCAGAGGGCCCCGTGTCCCAGGAGGACCGCCCCCTGGTGGGGCGTCTGAGTGCTGGGGGGCCGGGCGACCGCTGCCCTTCCTGTGTTCAGGCCTGGGGGTCAGCGGGGTCCCACGTGTGCTGGGCCAGGGAGGACACGTAGAGTGGGGGCTGAAGACAGCGCCCGGCCAGGGAGAGGACCCCCCTCGGGGAGAGGCCCCCCCGGGAGAGGACGCCGACAGCCTGGGTCTCCATCCCCCCCCACACACACACACACACACACGTGCGCACTCTGGTGGGGCCGCCTCTGCCCCCAAGGTCGTGTGTTGGGGTCCTGACCCCCAGTGCTGCCAGGCGGCTTCATTTGGAGATGGGGTCTTTGTAAAGAGTGGGGCGACGAGGCCCGCTGGAAGGGGTGCCGCAGCGCTGGCACCCTGGCCGCGTGGAAGTCTGGGCGCATAGACTCACCGGGAGCCACCGCGGGAACCTGAGGGCGGGGGCGGGACCCGCAAGAGCCGCGGGCCAGCAAGGCGGGCGGGCGCTGCAGAGGCCCGAGCAGCCTCCCCCGGCCTCAGAGGCAGCAGCACTGCGGGCGGCCTGGGACTCCCGGCCGCAGGGGGGTCAGGCCGCCCCAGGGCCCTCGGCCCCCTCTCCCCTCTCTGCCACTCCGTGAACGCACGGGACACCCTCCCAGGTGCCTGGCGGGGAGGCAGCGGGCCTGGGGGACCGGGCCGTGCCCCGGGGGTGGCACAGCCCCCCGGGGAGTCCCCTGGCTGCAATAACCGTCCCAGCAGATGCACAGGCGCCACCGAGGCGGGTCTCCACTCCGGGAGGAGGGAGACATGGGGGGAAGGCGCCCCCCACCAACGCCCCTGCAGGCCGAGAAGCCCCGCGCGTGCGCTCTGTGGTCCTGCGCACGAGCCGTGCCCACCCGGCCGGCCCCCAGCCCCAAGGCGCGACGGCAGTGTCGCCCAGGCTGCAGGAGGAGGCCAGCGCGGGTGGCGGGCCAAGAGGCGACTCTTCTCAAACAAACGGAAAGCACCCAGCGGCCACGAGGGCGGGGCGCGGGGCCTGTCCGTTCAGAGACGCGCACTGCGCAGGCGCCGCCCCCAGCCAGGTGTGTCCGGGGCAGGTGGAGGGTGTCGAGGGCCACCGGGAAGCAGGTGGATGCCGCTGACCCGCACCGGGGAGTCCCCCATGCCAGGATGATGGCTGCGCCTGCGGCCAGGGGCGCGGCGCTCCTCAGTCCTCCCGGAGCTGGGGGACACCAACCCCCGCGAGGCCCCGCCGGAGGGCTGCCCCGACCCTGGCGCCCACGCGGCTTACTCTGCGCGTGCAGCGCAGGCGCTGCGTGCGGAGCCGCCCTCGCCGGCGGCCCGGAGCGCGCAGGGCGGTGCAGACACGCGTCCACCACGGCCACTGGCGTCGGGCTAGGGGACGCTGTCACACAGCCAGGTGAGTGGCGTCGCCGTGTGGGCGTGCACTGGTTTGTGGGCGTGCACCGGTGTGTGCACGCGCGTGCGCGGTGTACACCTGCTCCTGAGTGAGCAGGGGCCGCGCCGCCGTGGTGCTGGGGGAGCCGGTGCCCACGCCATTCCCGCTGTCCCCGCTCTGGCAGGGATGCTGGGCCACTGCCTCCTGGGAGCTTAGTGTAGTCAGAGCCGAGGACCTGGGGGACCAGGTGCAGGACACACACCGCCAGGCTCAGCCCCGCGCCCCCCACCGGGGGCCAGCACTGCTGTCTCCTTGGCACCTGGGCCCCCAGCATGCCCCTATCCCTCCCTCTGGCCCTGTATGTCCCCCTCCCACCCTAGCGCCCCCCACCAGCTGGCCGAGGGCCGCCTGGCCCGCACCCGCGTGAGCTGGCCCGACCCGGGACCCCAGCCCGGCCAGATCCCGCCACGGCAGCGTTTAGCCAGCGTGCAGCAGGACAGACAGCACTGCGTGCAGACGCTGTGCCCCGGTTAGGACGCTCGCCGCGCCCGGAGCCGTGCGCAGCGCCCCTGGAATGACCCCGTGTGCTTCGTGCGGCTGAGCGAGCGAGCGAGCTGAGGGTAATCAGCCGGGGACGTAATTTTGCGTAATTTCCAGGCCCTGCAAAGATGAGAACGCGGGGCCCTTGCTCGGAACTCATTATGGGTTCCCGGCGGCGACGGCAGAGCGAGACACGAGCCACTGCGCACCGCAGGAGGTGGCGCTCACCTCAGAGGCGGGTCACAAGCGCAGGGGGACCACCCGGCGGACAGAGACGGACGCTGCGTGATCTCGCTTGTACATGAAATGTAGAGAAAACGCAAACTCGTAGGAATAGAGGGGTGCGTGGTTACCGGAAGTGGGCATCGGAAGAGGGCATGGAGAGGTACAGACCCCCAGCTCCGAGGTGGGCGAGGCCCGGGCGCCCCGTCCAGCACGGGGACGGCACACAGAGCCGCTCCGAGCTCCCGTCCTAAGGAAAACCATGCTTTTTCTCCGTCATATCTGCGTGAGGCGGCGGACGCCAACTTCCTGTGGCCGTCCGCTCCCAGCTGACGCCAGGCCGGCCGTTGTGCCGTTCACGGTAAAGGTCCCATCGGTCCTGCCCCGGTAAACGCGGAGGAAGATAAAGCTACGGGCAGCTAAGATGAGTAAGGACACCGTGAGATTTGACGTCCCAATGGTGTCAACCGCTGACAAGACCTGTCACGGGTCGGGGCCACGCTGCATTTAGGTGTCAAAGCAGAAAGCCGGACCTCCTGCCCTTGGCCGGCAAGGAGGCCAGATGCAGGGGGTGACGGGGACAGGGCGGCCGCCTGGCCAGCGGCTCGGTGACAGCGGTTCGCAGGGCTTGTCAGGGGTGTTAATATCAGAACACAACGGTGACAAGAAGTGGGACGTGGACTCGGTCCCCTGCCCATGTGGTAGTGAGGGACAGTAGTGCCTTTGCCGTGGGGAAGCCTGGCACGCTTGTCACCACGCTCGGCTGGGTGACAGGCCGGGAGGGCACTTCCTGTCGATAGGGCCTGGCGGTCTGCAGGCTCCTGTCCCCGGCCCGGCCCGACGGTGGCCGTGAGGAAACCCTCCTAGGAGCCTGTGCGCCCAGTGACGGCCAGCGCCCCCAAACGTGTGACGACTGAGGGACCATCCCCTTGGAGGAGGCCCAGGAGACGTGACCCCTAAACGCAGCGTGGCCCCGACCCGGGATGGGACGCCAAGATCAGGCTGCGGGCAGGTTAGCAGTGCCGCCGGTGGTCACGTGACCACCTGGCAGAGCAGCGTCCCTCGGCCACGTGAGCGGGGACAGGGGCCATGCGGCAGGAAGGCCTGTACAGTTTCTGTAGCTTTTTGCATAAGTCAGAAACCATTTTGAAATGAAAAGTCAGAACATTAAAACACTAGCATGAGTGTCTTCTTTTGTCCTTCGAGTAAAAGGACACTGAGGACAAACCTCACGCGTGCTGTGTTCCAAACCATCGGGACACTCCCTTCACCTGTGTGGCCTTGTGACAGCGGTGCCGGTGTGGACGGGGGACCCCGGATCCGCGTTCGCCCTGAACCCGAGAACGTGGCCCTCTCTCTGGAAAGGTCTCTGTCGATGTAACTAGTTCAGACGAGGCCGAGCTGGGCCTTTCGTGCCCGTGTGAACCGAGGGGCGGTTTGCCAGTGGCCACAGAACAACGTGCTGGGGTTTTGACTGTTTCATTTTAAAGGGTTGCGATCGTTGCCCTTCTGTTTACTCTTCTGAACTGTGAATTGCGGTTGGCGGGGCTCTCCTCCCCCACCCCGCACCCCGATATCTGCGCTGTCCACCGCAGCTCACGTGTCCCTTTCCACGTTCAGCCCTCCGGCCCTTCGGGGGTGGTTCTGGCGTCGAGTGTGAGCTAAAGGTTCGGTTGTATCCCTTCCAGGAGGGACAGCCAAGTGTCCCAAACACATCAGCGTCAGAAGCCCGTCGTTTGCCCCTTTACCACCTGCCAAGTCGCCGCCTGCGTCTGACTCAACTTCTGTATGTTCTGTTCTCCATCGGTCTGACTGTCCACACACCAACATTTTGAATGTTTAGATGACTTTTCAAAAGAACTTATAAAGGAAACTTTTGTCTCTGTCCTTTTTCTGTCCGGTTGGGTGCTGAACGCCCTGTGGTGGAGACAGTTACTGGGTGGCCTTTGTTCTCTGGGGAGCAGCAAATGCAGAGGCCGACAGAGGGAAGTCCCCCGCCCAGACGAGTATGTCCCAAATCCTGCAAACTGTGGGTGACAGGGCCCCACACCCCTTCCCCCTCCTCTAACCTTCAAAATAGCAGCGACTACGGTGACACTTTGGGAAGAACCGTGTCCCTTTACATGCAAAGCCCCAACCCCTAAGACCTCAGAGTGTCACTGAGTTTGGACACAGGGTCTTTCACGAGGTAATCCAGCTAAACGAGGCCACTCAGGCATCCGCGTAAGAGCGATGAGGACGCCGCGGGACAGGACGCCACGTGCGGACACAGCGAGCTCCCAGGCCAGCGGTGGCGGGTCACACCTGGGCTGTCCCTCCATGCGGCTGGGCTCAGTCCTGAGGACCCCGTGACGGAGGGGCGATGGCCCTGATTCTGGGGACGTGGCCCGGGGGTGGGAAGGGACTCTGTGCCCGCACACCCGGGGCCCGCTGGCTCGGGGCTGGCCAGGAGCAGGTGCCTGCGGCGCTCACGCCAGAAGCCCGGCGCGGTCGTGTCCCTCTCGCCTCTGTCGCTAGGTGGCGCCCACGCTGCATTTTCGCGGCTCCAAAAACTCACCAGAACCCTATTTTCCTGACAAATCCTGCGGGCGCCAGGCGCTGGGCGCGGAGGTGAGGGGTCCTGGCGGCCACAGGGCCGCTTACTCCTTACAATCAGGAGAATAAAGGACGAATCACGATGGGTCTCCGCGCCCCCCTCACCCGGGTTGGCAAACCCCCAGGCTGTCCCCCCGGCCGAGGGCCGCCCCTGGGGCAGGGATGTGGCAGTATCCCATACAAGTGCGTGCCCTGACCTCTAGAGTCAACGCCACCGCGTCTGAGTCTGTCCCAAAGATACACTGTCATTCGAGGTTATGCTTTAAAGCCTTGGTTTTAGGAGCTAAAGCCTGGAAGCGCCCCAAATGTCCCTCTGTGTAAAGATGCCTGAGGAAACAGAGGTACCCCACAAAACAGAAACACGTGCGCTGTAGAAAGACACAAGGACCATCTTTGTTTACCATCTGGTGTTTTCTCTGGGACATAGAAACATAATTAAAAAAAAAAAACTCAGTGTAACACCTGGAGTTGAAATACACAACATCTGAAATGAAGAAGCCACAGGGTGAGCTTAACAGCCGGTGGGAACTGCAGGAAATACCCGTGAACCTCAGCGCGGTGCATCAGAACGAACTCAGACCCCAGCGCGGAGCGGGGAAAGGTGAGAACCGTCAACCTGTGTAACATGACTGCAACTGGAGCCCAGAAAGAGGAGGCAGAGAAATATATTTGGAGAAATAGTGCTGTGACATTTTCAGCTTCGACAGAACTCACCCGCTGCGTAAGTTCAGTAAGCCTCAAGCAGGACACGCAAGGGAAGCCACGCCGCACACACCAGCAGCAAGCTGCTGAAAACACCCGGGTTTTAAACACATCCTAACGGCAGCTAAAGAGAGAGACACACAGCCGACGGAGAATCAAACAGAGGGCTCACTGCTGACTTTCCATCAGAGACAGTGCGAGCCGGAGACAGTGAAACAACAGGCTTTAGCACGCTAGAAGAAACAGGGCCCGTCGAACTGGAATGCTATAATCAGTGAAAATATGAAAGCAAGTGAAAAACATTTCCATGCAAGCAAGGTTGCCAGAATCCAGCACCGGCAGCCTGTGCAACAGGAAATGCTAAAGGAAGCAACTGCGATGAAGAAATAGAAACCAGCTCGAAGCCGGGACACGTACGGAGGAGCCGAGAGCAGGTAAATATAGGTATAGGTAGAAAATATATCTTTGCTCATTTTAAGTTCGTGGAAAAGAGAACAGACTGTTTAAAGCAGAAATAACATATGGAGCTGACAGTAGAAGGGAAACGTAGGATCTAAAGAAGGAAGAGGAAAGCGGAAATGGGATGTACTTTTTAACGCCATCACCACCTGCGTGAGACTTTACCAGCACCTACCATTTCTATAAGTGCCTACTGGTGTTTTTAGTGTGTGTCAGAGACAGAGGACAGGAGAAGGCCATCCCGGAGAGGGGACCACGGGCAGGCAGCCCTGAGCTCTTGGATGAGACCAGACAGCTCACGCCACCCCGGGAAAAACATCAGTGCCACCGAGCTCCGGAAAACAGGGACAAGTTCCCGTCCTCCCTGGGCCCCGCCGGCCTCTCCCTGCGGTGGGCGGGGCTTGACCGGAGACAGTGGCGGGGAGGCCTCTATGTGGCACTGGCTCCTTTAGTGGTGCTGAGGGGCCCTGGTCATTTTAGTCCAGTAATTTGTACTTTCTGCAACACCTGCCCCCCGTGGAGTTCATGTTGAAGAAACAACAGAAACTGTTCCAGAACTGAAGGGGTTCACCGCTTGGGGTGCTCCGCTGAAGGAGACAGGGCTGTCCTTAGTTTTATTTACTTGAAGTAAAGGACACAGGGACTCCCATCCCAAGCTGTCTCCCTGTTGCTTATATCCGCTATTTGGTTAATTACACATCAATTTCTTCTTTGCAGCTGGCCACATCTCTGGGTCAAGCTCATGCTGCCCCTGCAAAGTCCTGTGCCACACGTCAGCATTCAGCAAGAATGGCATCTAGTAACGTGGCCAGAAAAGGGCCACACAAGGAACCTGACAAGCTCAGCGGAGCCCCCTGGCGGGCCCTACAAGCTCAGGGACCGATGTAAACACACGGGCGGTCTGCACACACCCAAGCGGGTAGAGGCAGGCAGTCCCGTCCTCCGCCTGTGGCTTCCGTGACAAAGGTCAGCCTTTCCGTGAGCCTGTCCACTGTCTTTGTGCGTCTAGGACAGCACCTCTGAAATGTCAGAGGAAGCTCCTTTCCCAGACCCCTCAGGGCATCCCTCCCGGTTATCTTGTTCCCCGAATACCATTTCTGTGCTGTAAACATTAACTACCTGCCCCAGCAGTGTAAAAGTACGTGTCTCTCCACTGCGCTTTTTTTTAAGAAATACATTTATTTAGTTTCATGAATACAGTACATTGGTTAGACATCTATAATGTTCATAAAATGATCCCCCAAATTGCCCCCTCCCTCCCCTGGCCCTCCACCTAGTCATCATATGAATGCGGACTGCATTCCCTCTGCCATGCTCCCTGTCCCCGTGACCAACTATCAATCACTAATTTGTACTTCTTTAACCCTTCACTCCACTCTCCCAGTCCCCAAACCACCCTCCCCCCTTTCTATCACCTAATGGTCCATTATATTTGTCTGTTTTAGGTTAGTTTGTTCTTTTCGTTCCTTAGATACCACATATTAGTGAAATCATATGGTGTTTATCTTTATCAGTTTATCAGTTTATTTTTACTCAGCATAGTAACCTCCAGGTCCATCCATGTCATTGCAAATGGTAGGATTTTATTTTTTTTTAAATGACTAATATTCTATTGTATACATGAACCACAATTTCTTTATCCAATCATCTGTTGATGGGCATTTAGGTTGCTTCCGTATCCTGGCTATTGTAAATTGTGCTGCCATGAATATTGGGGTGCATAGATCTTTACGAATGATTGTTTTGGTTTTCTTTGGATAAATACCCAGAAATGCAATTGCTGGCTCAAAAGATATATCCATTTTTAATGTACCAATTTGCAATCCCACCCACAATGCACGAGGGTTTTCTTCTCTCCGCATCCTCGCCAACACTTGCTGTTTTTTGCTTTACTGATGACAGCCATTCTCACGGTGTGAGGTGATGTCTCATTGTGAAGACAAAGGACGTAAGAATATACAGTGGGGTGAATACAGTCTCTTCAATAAATGGTGTTGGAAAATTGGACAGATACATGCGAAAAAAAGAAGCTGGACAACTTTCTTACACCATATACAAGAATAGACTCAAAGTGGATTGCAGACTTAAGCCTAAGACTCAAAACCATAAAACTTTTAAAAGCATAGGCAGTAAATTCTCTGATATTACAAACAGGTCTTGCTTTTCAGCTGTATCTCCTCAGGCAAGAAAAACAAAAGAAAAAAATAAATAAATGGGACTACATCAAACCAAAAAGTTTTTGTACAGCAAAGGAACCCATTAACAAAAGAAAAGAGAATCTACTGTTTGTGAGAAGATATTCACTAATGATACATCTGATAAGGGGTTAATATCCACAATAGATCAGGAACTCGTACAACTCAACAACAAAAAAAAACAAACAATCCAATTTAAAAAATGAGCAGAAGATCTGAACAGATACTTCTCCAAAGAGGCGATACAGATGGCTAACGGACATGAAAAGATGTTCAAGGTTGCCAATCATCAGAGAAATGCAAATTAAATCCGTTGTGCCTTCTGATACAATTTCGGAGTTTCCGCTTTGCCTTCTGCCTCTATCACCTGCCACCAATGAAGTTCACGTAATCCCCCCCCATGTCTTTGATGCTAAATGTATAAAATAAACTGAAACACGGCCATTCTTCAAAGCGTTTTCTCAATCCCTTGAGATTTTGCCTCCTGGCAGTTGTCAGTCTGCCTCAAACAAACTCAGAGACATTCTCCACGGGTTGGAGCGTCGCTTACGCTGACGTGCAGCAGCGCCCAGCCCCAGCCGGAGACCCTCGTGCCACCTGACGAAGCCACCACGAAGCAGGCATTTCGTTGTGGTGACTCTAGTGGCTATGTCTCTCCTTAACTCTTATCCCGACTCATCCCAGACTTGGGGCAAGAAGAACAATACAAAATCTCTGTGTCCCCGTCATCCCGGCCCCCGAAAGTAAATTCTCCGCACTTGAGGGTCCCCGGACCTGGGGCTACCGCGGCACGCCTGGCCGGTACCCGCGCTGTCCGGTGGGGGCGGCTCGGGACCCCGCCAGCCGGGACGACGACGCCGGCCGCCCCCTCGGCGACCCCGGCCCCAGCCCCGCGCCCGCCACCCCCTCGGCGACCCGCCGGATCCCACCCTAGGAAACGCAGCGCGCCCACCGCCGGGCACGCCGGGAGGACGGTGCGGGCCGATGACGTCACTGCCGCCGCGCCGTGACGCGTGCGTGCGAGCGTGCGAGCGCGCGGAGGCGGCGAGACTACGTTTCCCAGGTGGCCGCGCGGCACGTCCACTTCCGGCGGCGGCGGAGGACCCGGAAGCGGCGGCGGGCCGGCGAATCCCGCGGCGACAGGTCGGCGGCGGCGGCAAGAGTATGCGAGGTGGCCGGCGGCGCGCCGCGTTGGTCACCCCGCGGCAGCGGCAGCGGCAGCGCGCGGCGGTTCTCGCGTGAGCGGCGCGGCCGGAGCGTCCGGAAGGGCGCCGGGGGGCGGCGAGGGGCGCCGCGCCCGGCCGGGGGGCGGCGGCGCCATGTGGAGCGGCCGCAGCTCCTTCACCAGCCTGGTGGTGGGCGTGTTTGTGGTGTACGTGGTGCACACCTGCTGGGTTATGTACGGCATCGTCTACACTCGCCCGTGCGCCGGCGGCGGTAACTGCATCCAGCCTTACCTGGCGCGGAGGCCCAAGCTGCAGGTGAGCGCCCGGGTGGGGCCCTTCTCGCCTGAGTGCCACCCGGGGCTGGGCAGGGGTGTGGGCTCTCCCCACCGGAGCCTCCGGGCAGGGGGCTCTCCTAGCCTGATCTATGGCCTCCCCTCCCCCAAATCGTGGTGGCCGGGGGCAGGCCTCAGGCGCACCCCTTGTCACCCCACTACAGAGTCCCCAGAGTCGGTGTGCCCCTGCCCTGCTGATTCAGTCAGCTGCGCACCTTAGCAGGTTGTGCTTTTGAGGAAGGTGTGTCAGGTACAACTGTCCTTTCGGGTCAGAGTCCCGAGAGGAGGCCGTTTCCATCAGCAGCAGCCCCCTCACCGTAGCCATGTGTGGGCCCTGGCAGGGGCCGTGCCAACCTAATTGTCTCGGCGTCCTTTCCAGCTGAGCGTGTACACCACCACACGGTCCAGCCTTGGTGCCGAGAACAACGTGGACCTCGTCTTGAACGTGGAAGACTTTGATGTGGAGTCCAAGTTTGAAAGGTGCGGTTATGGGACAGGGTGTCAGTCATGGAGTGGACGTCCCCTGACGTCTAGGTCGTTTCAGAGTTCGTGTTGTACGGGGCAAGGTTCTCTTGGAGAAGCCGTGTCCCTTCCTGTCTTGTGAACGGCGGAACATTTTAACTGGAGACCAGAATGTGATACGTGGACAGTCAGGCTTTTTTTTTTTTACTTGAAAGTAGCAGACGAGTTTGTCGTGTAGGAAGCAGCCGACGCCAGCACCGGGTGCTGTGGAACACGCAGCAGCCGTGGGGAGTTTCAGAAGGAGTGGGTGTTGCAGTGGGAATGACATGGAGATTGGTTTGCTGCCGTGTCCCATAGCAAATGACCCATCTCTTTCTAGCAGAAGGAGTGTCACATCTAACTATGGCTCTAGTGCCTAAGATTTCAACAAGCGTAACTTCAAAAATGACGCGCTTGTCAAGAGTCTGCCTGTTCCTTTGGCATCGTCTGGGTGGTGTCAGCTATGACAGGAACATGTAAAGTCACACTGGAATACATGCCCTCTAGCCAGCCTTCCCTGACAGAGAGCTGCAGCGGTGGTGCCGCGGGCAGGGGACACGCGTACTTGGGGTCAGCCTTTGCCTGCCTGTGACCGAGGCGAGTGACTGATCTCTCTGAGCGCTGAGAAATGGAGGCAGGAAATAAGGCTTTTCAGAACGTTTTAGAAAATGTTCTGTAAACCTCCCCCTCCTGGAGGACTCTAAGTTACAGACAGGTGGGTTTCATTTTCAGTACTTCTAAAATTAGTTAGTATGAAACAGTGTAACTCATAAAGATACTTAGTAGCTTTCACTGTGTGCCTATCCGTGGAATAGATAGAAGCATGCGAAATTGTAATTTGTCTCATTTCAGGACAGTTAACGTTTCTGTACCAAAGAAAACGAGAAATAACGGGACGTTGTACGCCTACATCTTCCTCCATCATGCTGGCGTTCTGCCCTGGCACGATGGGAAGCAGGTGCACCTGGTGAGCCCTCTGACCACGTACATGGTCCCCAAGCCGGAGGAGGTCAATCTGCTCACTGGGGAGTCTGCCGCACAGGTGAGCATCGGCGCCAGGTTACCAGCCCAGCGAAGCCGCTGAATTCACACTCGCGTCCCTGCACGTGCCGCCTGCGTCCAGGGCCAGAGTGACTGCTGGGACGCGACGCGGCCTGATGTCGTAGGCGAACGGCTTTCAGCTGAATAATTTCCCTTGGGTCTGCAGATACGTTATGTCACATCAGTGGCGTGAAATTTAAGTCACCCACGGACATTGCTTACCCAGGTTTCTCCTGGGGCCCTGGGCCCTTTCAGCCCCCAGGGAGCGTGGGTGCAGGGCGGGCCCTTCTCTGGAGCTCAGCTGCAGCCACCACGTGAGTCAAGGAGCTCACGTGGCACCATGCGGAGGGCAGGTCCTGACTGTTCGTGCTGAGGTACAGCTTCAGGGTGTTTACGAGGCGTGTGTGCACATTATATCACGCACGTTTGTGGAAAACGCCGGGAATCTTACCAGCGACCGCTCAGAGCCTGGGTGGAATTCTGGCGCATGTGTGGCGTGGGGGGCGAGGTCAGTTAAGAGCAAGGCTGTGTCAGCGACACCACTCCATGGCTGGCTGTGGCTGGGGCTGGTTTTGGAAGCCTCGCCAGCCCGCTCTGACCTCTCCCAGTTTGCATTCCCCGCTTGCTGTGCGTCCTCGGGAAGACCCTTCGTCTCCTGTCGCACGCAGACAGCATGGCCCTGCCTTGTGGGGCCTTCCTGGGAGTCGGAGGTGGCGGGTGTAAAGGATGTGGAGGGGTCTCGGGGATGTACAAACGCCAGTATTATTTATTTGGGAGGCCGTTTCTGGTGGAAGTCGTGATGCGTAAACGTGTCTTCGGGTGGGAACGAATGCGCTGTCCCCGGGATTACCGATGAGATCTGAGCCAGAGCTCTTCCGGCCAGTCAGTGTCTTCCCGAACTTTGTCAGTGGGGACAGGAGCCCAGCCCCTGCCCCGTCTGGAGGTAGTTTGTGGTCCGGTGTCACTGCACAGAGTGCTCAGCTGCAGCCCGCCTGCACCCCCGCCACTGTCCTGCGGGCTCACCCGCCCACCTCAGGGTCCCTGAGGGATGGGCCCGTTGGGCGGAGGACCCAGGATGGGGGTCAGAGGTCAGGAGTGCACGTCACTTCCGCGGAGAAGGCAGAGGGCCGTGCGAGTCGGGGCCTGGCAGCGGGGGGCTGTCCCCAGGCGACAGTGTCAGCCGGCCTGCTGCCACGCCGTGCCCTCAGCCCGGCCTCTTCCTAACGCGTCAGCCCTGTGCTTTAGCCGCAGATCGAAGCTGAGAGCAAGCCGACAAGCGCCCTGGACGAGCCCGTGTCCCACTGGAGACCGAGGCTGACGCTGAACGTGATGGTGGACGACTTCGTCTTTGACGGGTCCTCGCTGCCTGCCGACGTGCACCGGTACATGAAGATGTGAGTGCGCCGTCCGGCCGGGGACGGGGCCCGTGCGGCGGGGGCGGCTGCGGGGCGCGCTTGCTCCCTGAGCGGCAGCAGGGGGGCAGGGCCCCGGGATCGCGGGCCATCGGGGTCCAAAGGAGGGGCGGCCACCTTTGCATCTTTGCGCTGTCCCCGAGGCAGGAGGCTCAGAGGGGCCTCAGGGGCGCCCGGGGCGCCGGGCGTCCCTCATCTCTGGGAGGTCTCGCTGACCGAGGTCGCAGCCGGAGCCCCGGACGGGGTGAGCCTGGACGGGTTCCTCCGCCCTTGGCCAGGCCCCCGGGGAGCACGCGCTGCCACGTCCTGTCTGGAGCCTGACTCCGTCCATTGGGGCGCCGCGGTGGGTCTTGCCGTGACTCGTGTCACTGAAACTTACCTTCACGCTGTGCCACTGCCACTTGTCACCAGTGGCTAAGCGTAGTCGTCAGTGCCCATCGAGCCGCGCAGAGCTGTCTGCGCCTCCAGCCTCGGGGAGCCCGCTGTGGGGTTGGCACCCGCTGGGGACGTCCGTAGCACCGAGGGCGGCCACGGTGGGAACTGCTGCATGTGTCAGCCGCCCCGGTGGTGGTGTCAGGGGAGGTGTTTCTTATGTAAGTTTAGATCCCACTTTTGAATGTGTGATGCATTCGCGTAGTTCAGAGGGGAAGGTACAGGGACGTCGGGTGACAACCCCGCCGTGCTCCAGCCCCCACCCGCCCACGTCAGTGCACAGACGGGCCCCTCGCTCCTTCACCCCGGGCGGCCGGCTCACTGTTTGCGTCCCCCTCCTCCTGGTGCCCCCTGGGGCGTTTCCCCCAAGGCTGGACTGCTGTGACCGCGCGCAGAGGAAGGGGTGGGGGGCGGGGGCTGCGCGGTGACGTGGAGAACCGCTTCGCCCCCAGGATCCAGCTGGGGAAGACCGTGCACTACCTCCCCATCCTGTTCATCGACCAGCTCAGCAACCGCGTCAAGGACCTCATGGTAAGCTCCGCGCCTCTGGGCGCCGGGCTCCCGCGGGGGCGGCTGCTGCGTGGCTTCGTGGGTGCGGCGTGTGTGGCTGCTGCGTGGCTCTTGGCATGGGCATGTGTGTCTCTCGAGCATCTCGTGTCTCTGGGTGCGGGCGTGCGTGGCTCTGGAGTGTCTCGCGTGTCTCTCTGGGCGTGGGTGTGCGTGGCGTGGCTCTGGGTGCAGGCGTGCGTGGCTCCCCCGGGGGTGGCCTCCACATGTCTCCGTGGCCATGGGCGCGCGTGGCTCTTAAGCATCTCGTGTCTCTGGGCACGGGTGTGCGTGGCTCCCCCGGGGGTGGCTGCCGCGTGTCTCCGTGGGCGTGGGCATGCGTGGCACTCGAGCATCTCGTGTCTCTGGGTGCGGGTGTGCGTGGCTCCCCCGGGGGTGGCTGCCGCGTGTCTCCGTGGGCGTGGGCGTGCGTGGCTCTCGAGCGTCCCGTGTCTTCCTGGGCGCACTCAGGGTTTATGCTGCGAGGGTGGGGTTCCCTGAGCAGCCCCGTGCCCTTGTGGGCGAAGGCATGACAAGTTCTTGTGAGCGTGTGGACGGCGGCGCCCGGAGGCCCCGGAAGGGCCGCGTGGAGGCGGTCGTGGCTCGCGAGCGGTGGTCCGTTGAACCGAGGTTCCTGCTGCACAGGTGCAGGTGATCCAGACAGTGTCCTGAGCAAACGTCCTGCAGGGCTGGCCCCGAGTGTCGCCGCCCACCCAAGGGCCAGGCTGCGGCCGTGCAGACACACAGGAGCCCCGCAGCCCTGTGGTCATGGGGCAGCCACGGCGCCTGCTCTCCCAGGGTGGCCAGAGGGCTGGTGACGGGGCAGGTGACAGGGGTTGGCCTTTGACCACTAACAGGAATAGCAGCGGTTACATAGGGCTGACGGTGTGCCAGGTGCTGTTGTGTGCGCTTCGCAGGTGCGTGAGGTCCCCGTCCAGGGGAGGCGTGTCACCGCGTTTCACGGGGCTCATCTAGGGTCACGGGTGGTCTCGGGCTGAGGTCGTGTCTGAGCAGGGCCAACAACCACCTGTGGCCTCTCCAGAGCCCAGTCGTGGTCGCCTGTGAGTTCACAGCCAGGCCACATCTGCACTGTCCCCACCTCACAGTGAGAGCGGGGCTGGGGGCTTGTGGGACACGGTCACAGGCAGGGTTTGACCTCGCCTGGGCCTGGGCCTGTTGGGCCCCTGTCCAGCTCTGCCGTCTCCCGCTGGCTGGGGCACTCAGAACGACCGTCACTGCTCCGCCGTTTACTGGGCCCCCGGGTCCCTGACTCAGGTCCCCCTGTGCCTGGGCCCCGGCTGCGCCTGTGTGGCCTACGTGGCGTCCGGGCGCGTGCTTGGTGCGTGTGCAGACGGCTGCACCAGGCCCCGGGGGCCTGCGTGGGCACCTTTGGGTAGCAGTGGGGAGGACACAGTGGAGTCTGCGGCCCCTGCAGGGCGCCTCGCTGTGCCAGCCGCCCGGGAGTGTGCGTGAGGCGCGCACAGGCGGCCACGCTTCGTCTGCCTCGCAGCTGCTGCCGGAGGCAAGCTGGCTTCGGAGGACAAGCAAGCCTGCTGTGGGGACGGCACTGCCTGCCGGGGGAGGGAGTCAGGACGGTGGCAGCCCCTGGCCTGCTGCCCGCCCGTCCGGAGGCTGACGTGCTGTGTGGGGTGGCCTGCCGCCTGGGCCTGGTGTCTGGTTGATCCCGGCACGTGGGGCTGCCGGGTGGTGACACCAGCCGTCTCTGTGAGGGGTCGCGGTGGGCATGGAATGAGATGCTCGTGGGTGTGCCCAGGACCCTCAGGGACGTGGGGTGTCACTGCTCATGTGCTGGGGGATGCCCCCCTCCTGGACGCTGGCCACTGCCAACCCCACTTCCTGAGGCAGCAGCCCGCAACCCAGGTGGAGCGGGGCGCCGGCTGTGGGGTGGGCGGGCCATGCGTGCCGCCCCCTCGGTCTCCCGCCCTCCTGCGAGGGGCCCGTGCCGCGTCACACGTCTGGTCCCTGGCGTGTGGGGTGCTGCCTGTGCCAGGAAGGACGCGCAGAGGGGACACGTGGTCTCGATGCACAGGGTTCCCTCAGGAGGAGGAGGGGCCTGGCCCCCAGGGGTCAGCGCGGACGCTGGAGCCCAGGGGAGGCTGGAACGAGGACACTCAGCCTGTGCCCCACTCGGAAGCCTCGGCCTCCGCTGTGCACGGGCCCTGGGGGCGCAGATCCCGGGATGGGCACAGCGGGCCGGCCTGGGCATAGGGGTCTGGCGGGGGCGGGCCATGGGGGGCACAGAGCTTGGGCACGGGGAGGAGGGGGCCGGCCTGGGCACAGGGGGCTGGCGGGCAGGCGGGCTCCAACGGCGCCGTCCTGCCGTCAGGCCATCAACCGCTCCACCGCCGAGCTGCCCCTCACCGTGACCTACGACAAGATCTCGCTGGGGAGGCTGCGCTTCTGGATCCACATGCAGGACGCCGTGCACGCGCTGCAGCAGTTCGGTGAGGCTGTGCGCGCGCCCGCCGTGGCCGCGGCTCGGGGGCCCGGCGCCCCAGGCCTCACGCTGCCGGCCCCCACGCCGTGCAGTCACGGGGTCCCCTGTGTCTCGTGCCCACGTCCTGGCTCTGAAAAGTCGCCGGTGGTCCCTGGGGGTTCGCTTTACCCAGACGTGTCCGGACGCCCGGCTCCGGCAGCCCCGGCCGTGGGGCGTGGGGCGAGGCCGGCGTGTCCGCTTCGCGTCACGCTCCTCTGTTCCGTTTCAGGGTTTTCAGAGAAAGACGCCGACGAAGTGAAAGGGATCTTTGTCGACACCAACCTGTATTTCTTGGCGCTGACCTTCGTCGTTGCGGCGTTCCACGTGAGTGGGGCAGGGGCCCTTGCTGGTGACGACGGGAGGGCGCCCGCCGGCCTCCGCACAGGTGTCGGTGTGGCAGAAGCCCACCCAGCGGTTCCCTGCTGGCCGGCCGTCTCGCGAGGGCCTTTCTCCCGGCCCGGAAGGGGCGTCTGGACCTCGGGGCACTGGCTGCCTTCAGGTCTGGGACTTGGCCGACTTGGGAGGCTGTTCTGAAAAGAAACCCAAAATCGCCAGGCGGACAGAACGACTGTAAAGTAGGGTTTGGGCGCGTGGGTCCCGGTGTGGTGCTCGTACCATCAAACAGCCCCCTGTGCAGGTCCCTGTGCGAACGTGGTCTCCAGCTGGCAGGGGAAACTGTCCCACGTGATGGCCGTGCTGGACTCGGGCCGGGAGGGTGAAGCCGGCGGGGCCCGGCGGGATGTCCCGCAGCCGGCGCCGTGTGCCAGGCCCCAGCCGCCAGTCCAGCCGAGCCCGTCGCGACTGCGCCGGGCACTAGCGCGGTTCATCGAGCGTGTCTCAGAAGGAACGCGTGCCCTCGCACAGGGGGCGGGAGCGGCGGGCCCTGCGGGCAGAGGTGCCGGCTGCAGGCGTCCCCCCCACCGCCCCCGGCCCCGGCGGACACCGTGGCGTGGCGTGTGAGGCGCGGGGTCGGCCCTGCGGCGCGGGTGCGCACTGCGGGCCTGGGGTACAGGCGCACGTTGCTGTCCTCTCGCCTCTGCAGCTGCTTTTTGATTTCCTGGCCTTCAAGAACGACATCAGCTTCTGGAAGAAGAAGAAGAGCATGATCGGGATGTCCACCAAAGCAGGTAGACGCCCCCGGCGCCCGGAGCCGCTGCGGGGGCGCGTGCTCGGGTGGACGGACGGGCGACGGGCGCGTTAAAACCGACGTTCCGACCGAGTCAGCGCTCCCTGCGAGCCCGCCCCGCCCAGGCGCGGCCCCTCGGGGTGGGCAGTCGCTGGGGCACTGTCGCTGGATCTCGGCTGAAGCCGTGTGAGCTCGTGACCGCAGAGGCTGCACAGCCAGGTGACCACACGGGTGCTGGCCCTCAGTGCCCGTCTGTCCACTCCCCGGGCGAGCGCCTCGTGTGGCAGGGACACGCCCGTCGGGGGCTCTGGGGTGCTTGGGCGCCCTGTCCCCATGTCATCCGTGTCTCAGTCTGTCTTCTGGTGTTCTCAGAGAGGACGCCCCTCCACCGCTGAGCCCTCCTGCCCCACGCGGCCTTCTCAGGGGAGGGGCGGGGGGTGGTCAGCCGCTGGCTGTGGTCCCGAGGCTACGCCCACGGACGACAGCCTGGCGTCCGTGTCCCTAGCGAGCGCCCAGGCGGAACCGGCCCTGAGGCCGCAGGGCGGTCTAGCCGGCTCCGCGTCCCCTGTCGCGGCTTCAAGGGGCAGATGCACTGCTGTGGGGACGGCGAGTCCCGTCCCTGTCAGCACCTGTCCTGTGCATTCACACGTCTCCACGCGTGACGTGCACGTCTCCCGACCAGCAGAGGTGGCCTGTGGGTCTGCTCTGGAGCTTTCCACAGCCCTGTTAGCCACGATCCTCAGCCACGTGCAGCCCAGCGTGCGCTGTCCGTCCACGGAGCGGGAGGGACTGCAGATCTGTGTGCGCGTGGGGGGTGGCCACATGGTGGGGGTGAGCGGGGCGGGGGAGGGGGGCTGCATACTGTGGGTGATGGCCCCGTCAGCGTGCCCTCTCTGTCCCCAGTGCTCTGGCGCTGCTTCAGCACCGTGGTCATTTTCCTGTTCCTGCTGGACGAGCAGACGAGCCTTCTGGTGCTGGTCCCGGCGGGCGTGGGGGCCGCCATCGAGGTGAGCTGGGTCTGAGCTGCCACGTCCTTTGGCCTGAGTGCTCAGGGTCCGGCTGCGGCGGGTCCTCAGCCCGAGCAGGAGCCCAGAGGGCGACTTCCGGTGGCCCTGCGGTTCTCACGAGAGGGCACTGGGTCGTCGCACTCATCATGATGGGTGCTGACGCGCGCCCTCACGCCCCGTGCGGGTTGGGGCGCAGGAGTGCAGGGGTGGCCTGCACAGCGGCGCCCCACCACGTGCACCCTCTGGCCAGCCGTGTGCGGTCCATGCCGTGAGGGGGGCCGCCAGCTGCAGTGGGGAGACCGGACACCGCCCCCCAAGGCTGCGCTCGCCCTGCCCCCGCGAGGCGGCAGGTGGGCCGTGGGTCCCCAGGAGACCAGAGGAGGCATTGGGGGGCGCGTGGAGGTGCCCAGGGAATTTGGAGGCCGGCAGGCGGAACGGGGACTCGGCCCAGAGCAGGACGCCGGACCGAGGGCCGGCTCGCTGCTGAGAGAGGCGTCTGCGCCCACGTGGGGCCAAGTCGCGGGACCTGGGCAGGAGCCGCGCGGGGCAGCTGGGCCGGGCGGCGCGCCCGAGCACATGGGGTTCCGCGCCGCTGAAGGCTCAGGCGTCACCTCTGTTCCCTCAGCTGTGGAAGGTGAAGAAGGCTCTGAAGATGAGCGTCGTCTGGAGGGGCCTGAGGCCCGAGTGTCAGGTGAGCCTCCCGCGTCGGGCCACGGGCTCACGTCCTGTCGCGGGCCCCACACGAGGGCCGGCTCTCTGCGGCCGTCACCCGCTGACGTCACTGCCGTCCGGCACACGGGGCAGCGCCCTCGGCCGAGCCGGCATTGGCCCTGTGGTTATGGCTGGTTCTGGGTTCCCGGGGGGACCCCGGGCACAGACTTGGTGGGGTCTGCGTTGGAGGCAGACGACCCTGTCCGCACTGAGGGGGCGCAGTCTGATGGGCCCCCGGAGCTTCCCGGGCGGGGCTGGTAGGGAGCAGCGTGTGGGGTGCCAGGCGAGGGGCTCCCTCCGCTCTGCGGCGGGCTCCAGCTAGGGGACCCTCGGGGCCCAGAACAAGAGCTCGGTGGAGGGCGCAGCACTGCTTCCAAAGCCGCTGCGGACCCTTCGTTGTGCTGGGAGCAGCGGCTGAGCGTCTGTCCTGGTGCCAGCGGGAGTTTCACTGGGAGAGCCCATGGGGGGGGCGGGGGGTACAGGCCGCAGCGTGAGCTCCGTCTGGGCTGGGGCGCAGGGAACACGGCCCCGGCCCCGCAGGGGGGAGGGCGGGGTCGTGCCCGGACGCCTGTGTGCGTGACCCACGCGGCTGCGCGGCTCTCCCTGCAGTTCGGCGCCTGCAGCGAGTCGGAGCGGAAGACGGAGGAGTACGACACTCAGGTGGGTGCTGCGCCCCCGGCGACGGTCACCGCGGGAGGCCGTGTCCTCCCGTGGAGCGGGGCCCCCGCCGCGGACCCCGAGGTCCCGCCTCCCGCACGGCGGTCGGGCCTCTCCCGTCTCATGGGCTGACCCGTCCCCGCGGGGCTTGCTGTGGTCGCGGTGACGAGCTCTCGCAGGCCCGCGTGGCCCACGGGGAGCCCCCGTGTCCACCACAGCCCTCAGCGCCCTCACACGCGCTTCTGGGGGCAGGGGGGGGGGCATAGCTTTTTACCTTAGTGGACATCAGCTCGCATCCCAATTTTTCTGGGGACACGATAAAGTTCAAGTGGGGACACACACGGGCACCACTGTGCGACTCGGACAGCAGCCCCCCCGAGACCAGAGAGACCCGCTTCCGGTGTCTTCCCGCCCCGCTGTGCGCTGCCCCGTGGCTGGCTCGTGCCGGGCGAGCCGGGTCGGACCCGCTGCTGTGGCGTCACGGCCCAGGTCAGCCTGGCCCTGGGTGCCACACGTCCCCCGGGTTTGCTGGCCTAGGAGGACACTGTGTCCTCCGCGCTGGCCGCCCCCGTCTGCATCCTGCCCTGAGGCAGCCCCTGCGCCCGCCTGCAGGCCATGAAGTACTTGTCCTACCTGCTGTACCCGCTGTGCGTCGGCGGTGCCATCTACTCGCTGCTGAACATCAAGTACAAGAGGTACGCGCGGCCGGGAACGCTGGTGGCAGCCGCAGTGGGGCCAGGCGCCCGGCCTTGTGGCCTCGCCCCTTCTCTGGGTCCGGGGGCACGAGGGGGTCCGGCTCCTGCAG
The DNA here is from genome assembly GCA_004027375.1 of Macroglossus sobrinus. Lineage (NCBI taxonomy): Eukaryota > Metazoa > Chordata > Mammalia > Chiroptera > Pteropodidae > Macroglossus > Macroglossus sobrinus. The sequence goes on from PVKZ01005282.1 coordinate 36,142, forward strand.
CGCTGTGCACAGGGCAAGGGTGGGCGGTTTACCGGGACCCACGGCAGTGGCCACTGCCGTGGTGGGGCGGGGCGGGGCTGGGCAGGGCGTGCGAGCTGCACGGTGGCTGCCGGGGACTGGCGGCCCTCAGCACGGTGTCCGCCCCCATGGCGAGCCTGGTCCCCGGAAGCGGGTGGCAGCGGTGTGAGGGGCCACCTGGGCCTCCAGGTCATGACACCGTGCCTTGGACGGGCGCCTGGGTGAGCTGGGGTGCTCGGGGGCTCCCCAGAGGAGTCGCCGTGGTCAGTGTAGCAGGCGCGAGCCAACGGGGCCGTCGGGCCCCTGGGTGACAGCTCTGTCTCCCTTTGCAGTTGGTACTCCTGGCTGATCAACAGCTTTGTCAACGGTGAGTCCCGCCCTTTCCTCTCTGGGTGGCAGCATCCCCAGCGGGTCCCGCTTCACTGCTCCCGTGTCGCGAGGTCCCCTGCCAGGTCCCCACCCCGCCCCGCGCACCTGCTAGGCCCGGGACACCCGGGGGCACCCGTCAGCACCCCTGAGCAGCCTGCTCTGTGCCGGCGGCAAAGGGGGCTCCGCGGGCGAGTCCTGGCGCGCAGCAGGGCGGGCAGCACAGGCTCGTGCGGGCCGGCCCGCCGCACGGCGTCGCCGCGTCTCTGTGGGCCGTCAGGGGCCCTCGCTGCAGCCCCCAGGGCCGACCTGGGGTGACGGAGCAAAAGGCGGCTCCCGAGTCACTGTTGGCAGCCGCCAGCCACGCAGCCTCCCCCCGGGCTGCCGGAGCGGGGCGGTCGTGCCGGCTCTCCAGCCCGCCTGTCCCCGCAGGGGTGTACGCCTTCGGCTTCCTCTTCATGCTGCCCCAGCTGTTCGTCAACTACAAGGTAAGACGCGGCCCCAGGGGCGGTGGCCTGGGCGCGCGGTGGCCTGCTCCCAACCCGCTCGGCGTCTCGTCCGCAGATGAAGTCGGTGGCGCACCTGCCCTGGAAGGCCTTCACCTACAAGGTCAGTGCTCCGCCTGCGGGCGCTGCGCAGTGCAGGGGCCGCGTTTCGGTCACGTGTCGGGGTGTCGGGGTGGCTCCCATGGCCTCCCCCCCGCGTCAGGCTGCCCTGAGGGTTGTGTCACCATGTCGTGGCCCGTCCAGAGCCACCCCCTGCTCCGTTTCCGTTCCCTGTGGTGGCTCGGAGAGGCACGGGCGCACGCGGCACGTGTGCTGTGCGGGGCTCTGCTGACGGGGGCCTGAGCGCACGGGGTCCGGGCTGTGGGCCGGGCGTCCCCAGGTGACCCCCAGTGGCTGGTCCCTGTCCCTGTCCCCCAGGCCTTCAACACCTTCATCGATGATGTCTTCGCCTTCATCATCACCATGCCCACCTCCCACCGCCTGGCGTGCTTCAGGGACGACGTGGTGTTCCTGGTCTACCTGTACCAGCGCTGGTGAGTCCCGCCCGTCCCGGGGAGCGGGGCTGGCTCACGGTGGCAGGCGTGGTGGTGGCTGTCGTGGCGGTTAGCGTCCGGTGCAGGGGCGCTGCTCTGCCTGCGCGTCCGGGCCAGCCTCTGCGGGCAGCAGAGCCCGCGCCCGGCCCTGCGCCCGCGCCCTGGGATGGCACCCGGCCCCCACCTCGGTCCCCGCCTCGGTCCCCGCCTCGGCACTGCGGCTCCCCCTGGGCTGTGGCGTGACCCGGCCCCAGCACCGGGAGGGCTGGGGGGGACCCCAGCGTGCGGTGTCGCGGGCTCAGACGCCGCGGTGCTCTGCTCCGTCACGGGACGGGGCGCGTGCCGTTGCAGGCTGTACCCCGTGGACAGGAGCCGGGTGAATGAGTTCGGGGAGTCGTACGAGGAGCGGCCCCAGCAGAAGCTCCACGCAGACTGAGCCCTCTGGGTGCCCAGGGTCAGCTGGCCGAGAACTTGGGACACTTCGGGGAGCTCCCCGGGCACCCGCCTGTGCATTGCCAAACCCTCTGAGCATGCCGCGTGGGCCCCCGAGCCCCCCGTGCTGTGGGGAGGGCGGGCAGCACCACGCCGCCCCAGCCCGTGGACGTCCCCTGGGCGCCGAGGCCCCCTGGGCCGGTGTCACCGCGGTGCCCGCCCCGCAGCGGGTGGGTGCGGCCACCTTGGCGTGCCCTGCGTGTCAGGTGCCTCGGCTCCGTGCCCTGTGGACTCTGGGATCAAATGGCTTTTTTTTGGTTGTTTAAAAACTTGACTATTTTAAAGCTTAATGGATGTACGTTTGTATTTTAAAATAAACTTCTCTGGCTGTAACGTTTTCTCGGCTTAGTGCGACACTGAGTGTGTTTCAGACACGCCGTTTGCCCCATCCCCGTGGTGAACACGTGAGCGGGTTTACGTACGTTTGCTAAGGGGACAAACGTAGCAAAGAACAGATGGGAAAAATAGAAAAGCAATAGCAATATAGAGTAAAATCAAGGCTTGCAAATAACTATATTAAATGTAAATGGTTTAAACCCACCAATTAAAAGGCAGAGATGCCAGACTGAATGGAAACGCAAGACCCAATGAAATGCTGCCTACGAGAAGCCCGCCGGGCACAAACAGGTTAAAAACAAAACGTTGACCAAAGATTCCCCACGCTAGCATTCGTACAAAGAAAACGGACTCTTAGTATCAGGAAAAGTAGTTTTCAGAGTAAAAACGTTACCGGGAAAGTAAGTCTTCATAAAGGTAAAGGCCAGCTCATCAGAAGGACGTGGCAGTCACATCTGTGTGCCCACGACAGAGCTTCAGAACGTCTCAAATGAAAACTGTGAGAAACACAGAGTATGGCGGAGTCCGCAGCTCTCGGGAATCGACAATAAGTGAGCAAAAAGTGACCGACCGCGTGGTGGGTGACTCGACACCCACGCACTGCTGAGGGCACACATCCATCCCGGGAGCTTCCGGAACACTTCCCCGGGGAGACGCCCTTCTGGGCCGCCCGACAAGCAAACTGTGGCCGGGCCGCACTGCCCCGTGGTCAGCGTTTGAAGCACGGCTCACGTGCCTTCGCGTGCATCCTGCTGGCATCACACTGTGTCCGCTGGCCACCGTCTAGGCCGCTGAGCCGCGAGCGTCCTGATCCTGCAACCCACCACCACCGCTCCTCGCCCGCGGCCGATCTGGCCTGAGCTGGCTGCGGCCACGCAGGACGCCGCCGACAGGGCGCCCGGGGGCTCAGCCTGCCCACCCACCGATGGGCACAGCCGTCCCAGAGCATGTCACTGCGGCTCGTCCCCACGTACCCGCGCCCACCCCACGCTGCCACCAGGGCTGAGCCGCGCGCAGGAAACAGCGTGTCATCTGTCCAGACATCCCCCTGGGCTCAGGTCGCCGTCCCTGGTCTGAAAGGCTACGGAACCCCATTTTCCGCCCTGTGCTCAGGCTGCGCCTCAGTATTTTCTGTAATCGCCCAGAGACGGGCACCTTGGCGGGCAGCACTGTGGGCTCCAGCCGTCTCCCGGGGGGCAGTCTGGAGGTGCCCGTCTCTTACTGGGCATCGCGCCCCTCCCACAGGGCCAGGGTCCTGGCTCTGGGGTGGAGCGGGCAGCAGCACTCCCTGGCTCCCGGGGCAGAACCCGGGTGTGGGCCCCCTGCTGCCTTCCAGGAGACCGCCAATGGGACTGCATGGTTGTGTTCCCCCGTAAGCAGCGATGCCGCCTTCTCTCTGGGGACCTCCTCACGTCTCCCAGGCGGACTCAGGCCCGCCCCTCGCTCGCAGACGGGACGGCAGTCTGCAGCACCGCAGGACGCACTGCTCTGCGCAGTCCCGCCAGGCTGGGACGGTCCTCACCAGGCACGGGGCAGGCACTGTGTCCATCTCTGCTGCTTCTGTTCATCCGTTTAAACTGTTTCCGGGCTGTCCCGGGGGACCCCGAGTGACCTTGCTGAAGAACAGACAGGCTTCCTGGGGCAGCTCACTCTGTGGGCTTTGGGGCAGCATCCCAGTGTCCCGGTCACCGCGGGCCGACCCCAGCGAGCTCAGTAACCCCAACCCAGCGTCCCGGTCACCGTGGGCTGACCCCAGCGAGCTCAGTAACCCTGAACCCAGCTGTCGGGGTCACCGCGGGCCGACCCCAGCGAGCTCAGTAACCCCAACCCAGCTGCCGGGGCGAGCGAGGCTGGGTGAGACGCTGTGACCAGGTCCTCGCCAACGTGCGGCCAGCCATGTGGCCAGCCATGCCGTGTTTGCCAGGCTCCGGCCCGTCACACCCAGGAGCCATCACCTCCAGACCCGGTGCTGACCCAGCTTACCCCAGCATCTGGGTTTGGGGGAGTCTCACAGGGCAACCCCTCTGAACTGTCTTGTTCACATGACCAGCGTGTACAAACTGACCCCTGGCTCTGGGGAGGCCTCTGCCACTGGGCGGCAAGTGGGGCCTCACGGCTCCTTCTGGGGCGACGAGACTGCCGTGTCACCGCCCTCCCCGTGGTTTGGAAAGCATGACATGAGTGCGAAGCCACGGACGTGCCAGGCAGGGAGCCTGTGGCTCCACTGTCTCCCCTTCTGCCCACCGACCAGATGCGTGAGGAACAGATCCGATTGGGAGTCTGTTCATGGTCGGGACAAGTGACGCCTAAGATGCCGAGAAATTGCAGCCTTGGGTCAAGGGGACCAATTCCGTCTGGGGGACTAGCCGCGGCCTGCTGACCACTGCCCGCCCAGGATGAGCGGTGCCGCAGTTTCTCCAGGCCCCCCGGGCCGCGGAACGGTGGTGTCCACTCTGTGCTTCGCACATCGCGACACACTGCTCCGCTCCTTCCAAACCCCTCTGCTGGACGCCAGCGCGGCCCTCTGTGCGGGCGGCTGACAGGTGCAGCTGCGCGGTGGCGGCGCGCGCGGTCCCCGTTGAAATCCGGCGCCAAGACTGGGGACCCGCCCCCTGGGGCAGGAGGGAAGGTAAAGCGCCGGGCACCTATCGGCCGCAAACCCGCCCCTTCCTTCCCTAGCCCCGCCCCTCAGCGCGGACCCCGCCGGTCCCGCCCCTTCCTCCGCGCCGACCGATCTCGGTCTGGACCCCCGCAGCCACCACGCGCTCGCGCTGGAGGTCCCCGCACGTGGGAGACCCGCTCGCCTCCCGCGATGCCGCGCGCGCCCCGGTGCCGCGCCGTGCGCGCCCTGCTGCGGAGCCACTACCGCGAGGTGCTGCCTCTGGCCACCTTCGCGCGGCGCCTGGGACCCGAGGGACGGCGACTCGTGCGGCGCGGGGACCCTGCAGCCTTCCGCGCGCTGGTGGCCCAGTGCCTCGTGTGCGTGCCCTGGGACGCGCAGCCGCTCCCCGCCGCCCCGGACTTCCGCCAGGTGGGCTGCCCCGGGACCCCGGGGTTGTGGGGGGGCGTGCGGGGTGGGGGCGGGGGCCGGGGAATCAGGCCTGACGTGCCGCGCGCCAGCCCCGGGGCACCCGCGTCCTCAGCGCCTCGGGACTCCTCCCCCGCAGGTGTCCTGTTTGAAGGAGCTGGTGGCCAGGGTCGTGCAGAAGCTGTGCGAGCGCGGCGCGCGGAACGTGCTGGCCTTCGGCTTCGCGCTGCTGGACGGCGACCGCGACGGCCCGCCGGTGGCCTTCACCACCAATGTGCACAGCTACCTGCCCAACACGGTGACTGAGACGCTGCGCGGCAGCGGCGCGTGGGGGCTGCTGCTGCGCCGCGTGGGCGACGACGTGCTCACCCACCTGCTGGCGCGCTGCGCGCTCTACCTGCTGGTGGCCCCCAGCTGCGCCTACCAGGTGTGCGGGCTGCCGCTCTACGACCTCTGCACAACGCCACACGCGGGCGGGGCCCTGACGGGCCTCGGACCGACCTGCCAGGCCTGGAACCGGGGCCGCAGGGAGGGCGGGGGACCCCAGGGCCCGCAGGCCCCGGGCGCTAGGCGGCGTCCGGGCGGTGGGGGAGGGAGTCAGCCTCAGGCCAAGAGGCCCAGGCTCGGGCCGGGCCTGGAGCCGGACCTGCCACCCGACGGGCAGGCGTCCCAGGCCCACCCGGGCAGGGCGCGTGGGCCGGGTGACGGCAGTCCCCGCGTCGTGACACTGACCAGAGCCACCTCGGAAGCCACGTCCGGGGAGGGCGAGCCGCGCAGGACTTGTCGCCCCGTCCAGCTGCCGGGCGGCGAGCGCGATGCGGGCTGCGCATCCTCGGCGCCGGGACGTCCCCAGGGCGCGCCCGGTCCTCGGGCGTTCGCGGACACCAAGCAGTTCCTCTACTGCTCGGGGGGCCAGGAGCGGCTGCGCGCCTCCTTCCTGCTCAGCTCGCTGCGGCCCAGCCTGGCGGGGGCCCGGAGGCTCGTGGAGGCCATCTTCCTGGACTCGCCGCCCCCGCCGCGGGGGGCTCCCCGCCGGCCGCGCCGCCTGCCCGCGCGCTACTGGCGGATGAGGCCCCTGTTCCGGAAGCTGCTGGGGAACCATGCGCGGTGCCCATACGGCGCGCTCCTCAGGACACACTGCCCGCTGCGGCCCGCGGCCACCCCGGCGGGGTCCGGCGCCCAGGACCGCGGCGGGGCGCGCGTGGGCGCCGCGGACGAGGACGCCGGCTCGCAGCACCTGGTCCAGCTGCTGCGCCAGCACAGCAGCCCCTGGCACGTGTACGGGCTCCTGCGCGCCTGCCTGCACCGCGTGGTGCCCGCCGGCCTCTGGGGCTCCAGGCACAACGAGCGGCGCTTCCTGAAGAACGTGAAGAAGTTTCTGTCCCTGGGGAAGCACGCCCGGCTGTCGCTGCAGGAGCTGACCTGGAAGATGAGAGTGCGCGACTGCGCCTGGCTGCGCGCGCGCCCAGGTGAGCGCCGGCGGCCCGCCCCCTCCTCCGGGGCCCCCTGCCCTCGCGCAGCAGGGTGCCCGAGGGTCCCTCCTGCTGTGCGGTGGCTCCCGGATCCACTGCCTCCCGCCCGTTCCCATCATGGACTCGGGCAGGTTCTGGGTGCTGGGGACCGGCAGAGGGGACACGAGAAGTTAGGACTAGGGCTGGCAACCGGAAATTCCCGTGAGCGTGCCCGGAGTCTGTTCACGCTCCCTTTGTGACTTGGAGGTTTATCCCTGTGAAGTGGGGCCCCGCTGGTGGGTAGGGATGAGAACCCCCTTTCCTGCAGGCGGGAGATCTGGCTGGCGTGTGCCTCGGGACAGCCCGGGTACAGACCGGAACTAGTTTCAGTGCGGCTGCTGCGCCGGGCGGGCAGACGGGCAGCGGGAAGGCCGTCTGGAGCGTGAGGACCCCAGCCCCAGCTTTAAGGAGCAGAGGGTCCCCAGCGAGCAGAGGGGGGCCGCGGGGTGCCCTCCTGTGCCAGGGAAGTGGCGGCGGTGGGTGCCCTGCCCCTTTGCACGCTGCTGCCCGCCGTGCCTCCACCCGCTTGATATCCTGGGCTTGCTGATGAGGCTGCTCCAGGCTGGGACCCAGCTCGCGGGCCTCCGAGGTGTCCGTCCTTGGTGTGCTTCGTTCTGTGATTTCGGCCACACGAGTTGCCCTCAGCTGAATAAGTGATGCATGGGACAGCCTTGGCCTCGGGCTCCTGTTCTGATCACGGCTGTCTGTGGTCACCTCCCACCATCTGCCCTGCCAGGTCCTCTGTCCCCAGCTCTGGCTCCTCTACCTCTGTCCAGCCAGCCAGGACCGTGATCCTGCCCGCTGACTCCCGTCGGCTCCCTGGGCCCTCCCCACCCCCGCCCCCAGAGGCCAGGCTGCCCGCGTCTGCTGCCAGGTGCTCCTACAGATGGGCACCAGTACAGCCCCGCCCTGGTCCCCTGGGCTGGCAGCGACCTCATCCTGTGATCTGGGCACACACCGTGCTGGCCGAGACCCTGCTCTGTCTCTGCTGTACCCCTCACATGCTCGCCTTCTGAACCACACGGGCGTGTCCCTCCTTGACATTCAGGGCCGAGTCGGTAGGGCCTCACTGGGGCCTCGTGTTGAGTTCCGTCACTTTCTCTGATGGTCGTGTCCGTCCTTGGCTCTCTTCGGCTCCCTCTGCCCTCTCCAGGGGATGTCCCCGTCACCCCGTCCCGCTCCGCTCCGCGGCACCTGTGCTAAGCTGTTTTTCACATTTCGCTGTCAGCTGCGCTGAAGTATTTTTCTTCCATCGTTTTTTTGATCAGTGAGCCCTTGGACGTGTGTCTCTAGTTTCCAGGTGCACGGTGCGTTGTCCTGGTTTTGTTCCGTATTCGGAGCCAATTGTGTGGTGGCCTGGGGTGACCCCGGCTCCCTGCAGCCTGCGGGTTGGTTCTGTGCGCTGCTGTGCGGGCGGTCTCCACAGACGTCCCCGTGTCCTGGAGGTTCCGTACTTTCTCTGATGGTCGTGTCCTTCCTGTCGCTGCGTCAGGCCGGGTGTGGCCCCGTGAGAAACTGCATGTCCGGCCCTTCCTGTGCGTGGACGTGTGCGTGGCTCTGCAGGGCGTGTGCGTGGCTCTGCGGGGCACGTGCGTGCGAGGAGCTTGATCCTCGAACCAGCGCCTCCTCTCTCGCCTTCCGGCCCCCGGGGCGGCCGCTCTGGCTTTCAGGGGGCGCTGCTTGCCTCCCGCACCTGTCTCCTTAAATTCCCACCGTCGGTCTCTCGCATCCACGTGGCTTGGCCGTGTCCAGCGACAGCACGTGGCTGGCGTTTTACTCTCGATCCGCGTGACAGCCTTTGCCACTCCCTGTCCTGGACAACCCGGCCTTGTCTTCCTGTGACCGCAGACGCGTCCGTGTGCGTGCCTTTCGTCTTTCTTCCCCGCTTGCCTGCCCTGCCCTGCCCTGTCCCTCTGCGTCCTGGGCGATCGCGTGCGTCTCCCCCGCATGTTCACGGCCCCGCGCTGGCCTCTCAGCGCTTGGCGGTCCCGTTCTCCATTCCCTCCCCGCCGGTCACCCTCCTCCCGAACAGCAGAGGGACCTCGGCTCATGTTCTGATTGGCCACCGCCCCCTCCTGTGTGCTGTCCCCCCCCACCTGGTCCCAGATGAGACACCTGTCACCGTTTCCCGAGGTCACTGCTCAGCTCTAGCCCTGCTTTGTTCACTGTTCTGTCCCCTGTCCCCGCCTGCCTCCGGGCAGCCTGGTGACACTGTGGACCTCGTCTCTCTGTGTCCGAGTGCGCAGAGCGGGACGGCGGCCCTGGCCCGCGCCGGGCGCCCCCTCCCAGCGGGCCAGCCACCGCCGCCACTTGTGGGCGGTTTGGCCAAGAGGACGCCCGGTATTTGTGGCTCTTACAGCAGGCGATGGTGCCGGCCTCCCTAGGACCAGTGCCCAGCTGCGTGTCCCGTGCAGAGCGCACGTCTGCTGGCCTCCCAGGCCGGGCCGGACAGCGACACTCGCGTCATCGCGGTCCAGCAGAGTCCTGAGGCGAGGCGCATGCGCAAGGCGCCGAGCGGCCGCGTGGGCGGGACAGCGGACAGGGGGACGCGGCTGGCCAGCGGCCCCGCGCGGCGGCCCATCCGTCCCGTCTGCCCACGCGGCCGTGCCCTGTCGCTGCAGGCGGCCGCGCGGTCCCCGCGGCGGAGCACCGGCGGCAGGAGGCGGTGCTGGGCCGGCTGCTGAGCTGGCTGATGGGCACGTACGTGGTGGAGCTGCTGCGCGCCTTCTTCTACGTCACCGAGACCACGTTCCAGAAGAACCGGCTCTTCTTCTTCCGGAAGAGCGTCTGGCGCCAGCTGCAGCGCATCGGGGTCAGGTGTGCGGGGTCAGGTGCGCGCAGGCGCGGACCCCGAGCCCCGCCCCGCCCCTCCCGTCCCCTCCCCTCCCTTCCCCTCCCTGGGGCCTGCAGCGCTGGTCTGGGGGGGCGTGTCCCCACACATCCCACGTGGCAGAACGTGGGGCCTCTCGCCCGGGGGTCCCGTGGTGTCCCGGGCTCCGCCAGGGGTGGGGGGGCTGCGGCAGCCCCCGCGGCCCTCTCCCACGTCCCCGCGTGCTGGCCCACCCGGTCCCCGCCACCCTCACCCGCGTCCCCGCGTCCCCCCGTCCCCCCGCAGGCAGCATTCCGAGCGGGTGCGGCTGCGGGAGCTGTCGCCGGCGGAGCTGAGGCGGCTGCAGGAGGCCCGGCCCGCCCCGCTGCTCTCCAGGCTGCGCTTCGTCCCCAAGCCGGGCGGGCTGCGGCCCATCGTGAACATGGGCCACGTCCTGGGCACCAGGACCGTCTGCAGGGACAAGAAGGTCACACCTCTGCCTCGTGTCTTAAGCGAAGTGGAGCGGGGCAGGCGGGCGGAGCGTCTCCCGGCCGGGCAGGGGCTCACGGCAAGGCCCTTGGGGGCTGCTGAGCAGGGGCTGTCAGGACAGGGACCCACGACACGAGGGGCCCACGTGGCGCCGTGTCCTGCCGTGGTGTGGGGGACGCGTGCTCGAGACCCAGGGGCAGACCTTGTAGGACCCCGACTGTGGTCAGCACCCCGCCCCCCACACCGAGTGCCTCACCGCCCCTTTTGGGGGTGATTTTGTCATTATTGGTGTTCCCCCAAAAAGGTGAAGCTGTCGGTCTGGGTTGGGGAGCTGGTTTGGTCTGGGAGTGAAGATGTGCTCCCCGCTGTGGGGGGCGGGGGTCCCCAGGAGGCAGAGGCGGGCCCTGCGTGTGGCTAGCTGCAGTTCTCCCCAACGGCTTTCTGGGGTTCGGGGGCGGGTCCCGGGGAGACCCAGGGGGTGGGGTGGGGCAGGGCGGCCGGCATCTGCCGGGCCCCCGGCGGTCACGGGGCGGTCACGGGGCGGGCCGGTCGCCAGGTCCCCGGGTCCCCTGGCTGGGGACACCCGGTGACGACGCCGCCACCTTGCAGATGCAGCGCTTCACCTCGCGGGTCAAGACGCTGTTCAGCGTCCTCAACTACGAGCGCACGCGGCGGCCGGGCCTGCTGGGCGCCTCGGTGCTGGGCCTGGACGACGTGCACCGGGCCTGGCGCGCCTTCGCGCTGCGCATGCGCGCCCGCGGCCCCGCTCCCCCGCTCTACTTCGTCAAGGTGGGCGCCCCGGCCCGTGGGGGACCCCCCCCAGGGGCCCTGGCCATCTGCCTGCCTGGGGGCGGGGAGGGGGGTGGCCTCGGCTCCATCCAGGGTGCTCAGCCCTGTGGCAGAAGCTTCAGACTTCCATGGCTGGTGTGGACTCAGGTCCCTGCAGCCCAGCTCCCCGGGGCCGATGTGACAACCACACACGCATGTCACATAGCCCAGTGCCTGAGAGAGGGACCCAGCCACCATGGGGTGTCACAGTCTGGGGGACGGGGTGTAGAGAGGGACCCAGGCCACTGTGGGGTGTCACAGTCTGGGGGATGGGGACGTCTCCATGGGAGCCCATGGCGGGCATGTGTGGCTGGCTCAGGGCCATGGGCGGGGTTCAGGGGGTCCCTGGCCTGACCAGGGCACTGCAGGCTTTGCCAGGGGCAGGTCAGCCCGCTGGGACCGGGGACTCGGGGCTGTGGCGAGTGCGTGAGTAGCGTGTGAGTGGCCTCGGTCCCCGCAGGTGGACGTGACAGGGGCGTACGACGCCCTCCCTCAGGACCGGCTGGAGGAGGTGGTGGCCAGCGTTATCAGGCCCCGAGAACACACCTACTGCGTGCGCCAGTACGCGGTGCTCCAGAGAACCGCACACGGGCACGTCCGCAAGTTCTTCAAGAGACACGTGAGGCCCCGGGCTGTGGGGGCGGGTGCCTGGGGCCGGGGCCAGCCTGCCACCTGTGCCAGTCGGGACCCCGTCCCCGTCGTCCTCACACACTTGTCCACGTCACACTCGGCCTCCTCTGCAAGCCTCACGCCCCGCCCCCTCCGCCGGCAGGTGTCCACCTTCACGGACCTGCAGCCGTACATGACGCAGTTCGTGCGCCACCTGCAGGGGGCGAGCTCGCTGAGGGACGCCGTGGTCGTCGAGCAGGTGGGCGTGGGCAGCGTGCGGGTCCCCTCCAGGGAGGGTCTCCTCCGGAGAGGGCCACCTCCGGGGAGGGCCGGGCACACGGCGCGGCCACCCCTCACGGCGCCGGAGGCTTCTGCCTTCGGCGGCGTTTCTGCCCACGCCTGGCCGAACGCCGGGCTGCTGCCTGGCCACTGCGTGAGGTTTGCCGGGTCCGTGTCCAGTGGGATGGTCCAGCCGGCCACAGGGAGGCTCGGACCTCCAGACGCCTTCCCCCTGGCCCGCAGGGGCCCCGCCACGTGGCGTGAGTCACGGTGGGTGGTGCAGCCGTTGGGGTCAGTGGCCCTGGGTCTGAGCTCGGCCGGAGCGACAGACCAAGAGGTAGCATCAGCGCTGGGCAGGCACCGCCTGTGCCCGGCACGTGTGCTGCCCACATCGTGGCCACGTGCTGACACACCCACACGCTCCAGTGTCCACCCCTGCCCACCTCATTCATACCCATCCACACACACCCACACGCACACACTCCACACCTGCCCAAGCCTCCACCCTCACACACCCACACACTCCAGTGTCCACCCCTGCCTACCCCATCCATACCCATCCACACACACTGCACACCTGCCTATGCCTCCACCCTCACACCCACACGCTCCACACCTGCCCACACACCACACACTCTTGCTCATCCACACGCATCCACAGCTGCCCACACCTTTTCATGCTTCTGTGGGCTCCCACGCCTGCCCGTGTGTTGCCACACGCTCCCACGCATTCCCACACCTGCCCAAACGCTCCCCTGCCCACCCACACGCTCCCACGCCGCCTGCCTCCCCAGAGCTGCTCCCTGAACGAGCCCAGCAGCGGCCTCTTCGACATCTTCCTGCGCCTGGTGCACAACCACGTCATCAGGATCGGGGGCAAGTGAGTCGGCAGGCGGGGCCACCTTCACAGACGGCGTGGTGTCACATGGCCAGGCTGCGTGGCTGGTGGCCGGGCGCTGGTCCACGTGCCCGGGGCAGGGGCAGGGGCAGGGGCGCTGCGTGTGTCTGCACACGTCAGCCACGTGAATGTGTGCCCCTCCCACTCGCCACGACTCCCCCAGGTCCTACGTCCAGTGCCAGGGCGTCCCCCAGGGCTCAGTCCTGTCCACCCTGCTATGCAGCCTGTGCTACGGAGACATGGAGAGCAGACTGCTCCCCGGAATCCAGCGGGACGGGTAGGGACAGCCGCCGTGCCCCGCTGCTCTCGCCGTGCCCCGTGCCCCGTGCCCCGCACGGGAGGCCCGAGCGTGGACAGCGTGGCTGCCGGGCCGGGAGCCAAAGACGCGCGGTGGCCGCGGTCCCTTTCCGTGCCGAGTGGGACACTGAGCACCTGCGTCTCTCCCCAGGTTGCTCCTGCGCCTGGTGGACGACTTCCTGCTGGTCACCCCTCACCTGACACACGCGAAGGCCTTCCTCAGGTGAGGGCCACGCGCGTGTGTGCGCGTGCGTCTGGGCACTGCTGTGGCCGCACACCACACGGTCTTGGGCGTGGAGCTCGCACTGGCCCAGCTGGAGCGGGCAGACGGGGAGCGCAGGCCTCCCTGCCGCTCACCGCTGGCAAGCCACCCAGAGCCTCTGGGGACCCATGCCAGGAGGCCAGCCGGGCGGGTCTGGGTCCCCTCGGGGCCTCGCGGGGTCTCAGGCGGCATCGAGCCCCGGGCGGCCCCGCTGCCCGCCCGGAGGCTGACGCGGGCCCCCGCGCAGGACCCTGACGCGCGGCGTGCCCGAGTACGGCTGCCTGGCGAACCTGCCCAAGACGGTGGTGAACTTCCCCGTGGGTGACGGCCTGGCCGCGGCGGCCCCTCTGCAGCTGCCGGCCCACTGCCTGTTCCCCTGGTGCGGCCTCCTGCTGGACACGCGCACCCTGGAGGTGGCCTGCGACTACTCCAGGTCAGTGGGCAGCCGGACTTGTTGGGGCCGGGCCCCTCCCTGCCCCCGGTGCAGCGGGCGGCTGCGGTCTGCAGGGCCAGGGGCGGCGGGGTGCCGGCCCCCTGCCTGTGGGGGGCGGAGTCAGGGGGTTTTGCTCAAAGGAAGCTGAGGCAGGCTCAGGGCCTTCGTGCCCGCAGCCTCGAGCCCGGAGACTTCGGGTCCTGCTGCCACGCACCCCCACGGCACGGGGCACACGGCGGTGGCCGTCCCCGCCATGCCAGTGTCATGGGCTCATAGTCAGCTGGGGTCTGTCGGGTCCCCGGCTGTGGCGCACGGGGCCTGCTCTGTACACAGCGCCCTGGGTCCCTTCTCGGTCCAGCTGCCGTGGGAACCGGCGCAGAGGGGATGGCGGGGCCACGGGCCCGTCCGTCCTGTCCTGGGGCGGGAGGGGCCGGCGTCCCTGAGGCCTCGTCTTGGCGCGCGTCTTGCAGTTACGCCCAGACCTCGATCAGAGCCAGCCTCACCTTCAGCCCGGCCACCAGGCCCGGCAGGGGCCTGCGACGCAAGCTCTTCGGCGTCCTGGTGCTGAAGTGCCACAGCCTGTTCCTGGACCTGCAGGTGCGCCGGCCCGGGGCGCGGAGCCAGCACGGGGCACGGGATGTGGGGCGCGGGGCCGGCGGGCGGCGCAGGGCGCTGGGCCGGCACGGGACACGGGCCTGCGCTCCTGGCCACCCGTGCGGCTGCGTGGTTTACAGGTCTGGTTGTGTAGTGGCTGTGTGAGTACACAGACATGCGGTGTATACGTGTGTGTGCACATGTATGAGTGTGTGCGTGTGTGCACACACTTGTATGTCCGTGCCCTGCATGTGAGTGTGCCTGCGGGCATGTCCGTGTAGGGATGGATGAGGGTGTGCACGCACGTGAGCATGTTTAGCAAGTGTGTGCATGTGGGCACATGCGTGGATGGTCACGTGTGTGCATGTGGGTGTGCAGGTGAGTGTGTATGCATGTGGGCACGTCTGGCGTGTGCACGCATGCGTGGGTGTGTATTGAGGGCCCCTTGCCCTGCCCCCTGCAGGCCCCCCTCTTGCTTGGTCCTGGGGCCCCTGCTCACAGGCTCTGGGGTCCAAGGCCTTGTTCAAGGGGCCCTCGGCCGTCCTCCCGGCCAGGCTGGGCCACCTCCTCCCGGCCTGGCCTTCCCTGCAGCGCCCCAGGCGGTGAGGGGCCGCCAGCGGGGACCCGGCGGGTTGCACGGGAGGGACAGTGGCTTCCCGTCAGGACGCGTCCCTGCCCCCTGCCCCCGAGCGGGTGGGAGTGCGGGAGGCCGACGGGAGCCCACACGTGTGGCCGGCGTTGCCTTCCTGCGGCTGCAGGTGAACAGCCTCCAGACCGTCTGCACGAACGTCTACAAGAGTCTCCTGCTGCAGGCCTACAGGTGGGCGCCCCGGGCCCCTGGGGACGGCGCCCGCCCCGGCCCCGGCCCCTCGCGGCGAACCCTCCCTCAGGGAAGCGGCACTGGGGTGTGGCCCGCGCAGACACTGCCTCCTCGTGCGCGTCCACGCCGGCCCTGCTTTGCTGGAGGCCCCGTTCCCGGTCGCCAGGAAGGCCGGCGTGGCCCACAGTGTCCCCAAGGCCCGTGCGCCGACCTGTGTGCCGCAGGAGGGGTTCATGGGAGAAGGGCTGATGAGAGGGGCAGCCCGCACGCGGGGGTGGACGCCCAGGGGGCCGGGGATCGAGGCGCGGCTGGCCGGCCACAGCCGCAAACCTGTGCCCCATGGCGCCTCTGGGACACCCGTCCCCAGGGATGTGGCCACCTGCGGGGGCTGGTGGAGGCTGCCATCGCTCCATCAGGCTGGGCTGGTCCCTCGGGAAGCCGGGCTTCGCTGAGCAGTGTCGGCCCCGGTGCCGTCAGGCGAGCAGCCCTCCTGGCTCGCAGGAAGTCGGGGCGGAGGCCCGCGTGTGGGCGCATGCGGGGGCCGTGGTGACCCCGGCTGACAGGAGCCTCCGGGTCTGGTAGCCAGGGCTGTGCCCTTGCAGGAGGAGGTCGTGTGTCGGGAACCGGAGGCGCCCCCACGCGAGACGCCCCACCCTGACGCGCCCGCCCCCCGCCAGGTTCCACGCGTGCGTGCTCCAGCTGCCGTGGCGCCAGCCGGTGCGGGCCAACCCCGCCTTCTTCCTGCGCCTCATCCTGGACACCGCCTCCCGCTGCCACGCCCTCCTGAGAGCCAAGAACGCAGGTGCGGGGTGTCGGGGCCCGCTGTGCTGCCGGTGAACGCGGGTGCTCGCCACGCGCCTGCGGCACGGGGCCGCCACGGGCTCCGGGCGCCCGCGGCCGTGCTGTGGCGGAGGCCGGAGCCCGAGTCCACCTCTCCTCACCGTGGCTCTGCCCGGCGAACCGGCCGCCCGCTGGCCCAGTCTCTCCCCACCCCGCGGGCCCTGTCGCCCCACCCCACCCACCGTCCCCTGCTGCCCGCACCTCGTCCTGCGTGGCCCCGGTCCGTCCGTCCAGGCCGTGCTGTCTGTGGTCGTGGGCTCAGCGGGCTTGACCGCGTGACCTGTCTTGTGGAGAGGCTGACGACAGTGTCCCTGCTGTCAGGGCTGCGCAGAGCCGATGCCGGGGCAGCCCTCAGAGTGAAGTCACCTGTGTGTCCTCCGCCCTGTGAACCCCTGCTCCTGCTGTCAGCCTGGCTGGGACCCCAGCCTCTCCCGGGCGGGGGGCGGGGACCTCAGCCGTGTCCTGTCCCCCAGGGATGTCTCTGGGAGCGAAGGGAGCAGCTGGCCTGTTTCCTTCGGAAGCCACGAGGTGGCTGTGCCTGCACGCCTTCCTGCAGAAGCTGTCCCGTCACCGCGTCACCTACAGGTGTCTCCTGGGGGCGCTCCAGGCAGGTAAGCCGAGCAGGGTGCCCAGCCTGGGTACCCTGTGTGCAGACGCAGGGGCCACCCTCATCCTCGAGCGAGCAAACGGTACCTCTGTGTCTTGGTCACAGATGGGCGGGTCCAGGAGCCCCTGTGACGGGGTGCAGGAGACCCCAGTCTGTGCCCCCATTCACTCCACTCGCCTCCGAGGCACACACCTCCCTCTGGACCACGCTCCCCCACATCCCTTCCGGCCCCAGCCACCGCCCAACGCACTGTGGGGTCCCCAGCTCCCCCATTCTACCACCGTGCTCTAATGCCCCTGGGGGTCCCTGTCACCCACTGGTCGTGCGGCGCGTGTCTTTCTGAGGGTCCCATGCCGGCCACCCAGCCTTCACTAGCCCAGAGGTGGCGTGAAGCGTGTCCTCGGCGTCTTAGGAACGTGCATGCTGACCTCCGTCCCCCTACAGCCCAAGCACGGCTAGGCCGACAGCTCCCGGCGGCGACCCTGGCCACCCTGCGGGCAGCGGCTGACCCGGCCCTGACCGCAGACTTCAAGACCATCCTGGACTGACGGCCGGCGGCCCTGGGCCCAGGCCCACCCCAGCCGGGCCTCTCGGAGGGCCCCCTGTGCCGAGACCCCACACGCGTGCGGCTCCGGGAGGGGGCGGCCCCCCCGACCTGCTGGTGGTGGGTTCGTCCTTCAGCCGCCAGGAGGAGCCGGGGGAGAACCTGGCTGGGGCGTTGGCGTCTGGAAGGAGGGTGTCGGGGCCTTTGTCACCCCTTGCTGCAGGGACACCCCGGTCCAGAGCAGTGGCTTGCGGGGGTGGGTTCCTTCCCACTGACGCGTGCAGCACCCCAAGTCAAAGCTGTCCAGGCCCCGGGCAGCACCCAGCCCAGCCCACCTGCATCCACGGTCAGTTCTCGCCGAGCCGCCCAGAAGCACAGGGCCCAGCCAGCTGTTTGAGGCCCTGCCCACCGCCACACCCATGCTCCCACCCGCCTGCCCCTGCCTGTCCGGCCTCCTGCAGCCGAGCGCCCAGCACCCCCTGGCCACCCTCCCCCAGTCCCGACTGCAGAGAGCAGCCGAGTCTGAGCCTGTGTGTTGTTTCCCGGTTGTTGAATCTCGCGTTTGTATTAAAGTGCGCTCCGTGAGTGCAGCCCGCTGTGGTTATGGGACCGTGGGCACGGGCTGTGACGTGTGTGGGACGTGGCTGGCTACAGTGGCAGGCGGGAGGCGGGTGGGTGTGAAGGGGTGAGACAGTGGATTAAACCCTGGGCTCGGGGTCCCTGGGGTGCCGCCCGCCACCCACATTTCCAGCTCAGCGGATCAGGGGGGCCCGGGCATTTGTGCTTCTACCAAGTTCCTGATGCTGCAGGTGGGCGGGGTGGGTAACCCCACACAGCCACTGCCGGGGAGATGGGGAGGCTTGGGTTCCCGGGGTGGGGGGCCCTTCTATGCAGTGGCCTGGGCACCGAGCAGACCCCGCTGGCTTGGTCCATGTCGGGGTCAGAATTTTGGAAGTGTGTGTGTGGGGGGGGGGCAAGGATGAGGTCATCAGGGAGAAAAAGACTGGGGGGCTCGAGGGCTTGAGTGACAGTGGGGGTCTGGAGCCTTGCCAGGGGCCCCCTCCCCCACCCCAATCGAATGCACCTTCTGGGTCACCCCAGCCCCCGCAAGGAGCCCCATGAGAGGAAGCCTTGTCCAGGGAGCTGCCGGTGTCCAGGCAACGGCCAGGCTTCGGCCCACGCTGGACAAGGCGCTTGAACGGACAGTGGAAGGGTTGCACAGGGGACAGGACGTGGCAGCTCCAAGGCGTGTCGTCTGAGGGGCAGCCCCAGCAGGGGCTCTGCTGCTCGTCCTTGTCCCCCGGGGTGGCACAGGGGCTGGTGAGTGGCATGGTGACAGCAGTGAGCAGTTCTGAGCCTTGCGTGTGTCCCTAGTGGAGCCACATAATGGGTGTCGTCACGTGTACCTTGGACCGAGTCGGTGCCGACGCAGCCCGAGTGGCCGGGCATGAGTGCGCCGTGGCGGGGGGTGGGGGGAGGCTTTATGGCCACGGCCTCGTTCCCTGCGGCTGCGGACAGCATCGCGTGCCTGGCCACACTTCATGGCCGACCCGAGTCCGCAGAGCGCATCGGAAATGTGCAGGAGAGTGGGGTGCCGAGGGCCTCACTGTCGCAGGCGGGGAGCACTGACCCTCCACCCGGGGCGGGGGACGCTCAGGGCAGGTCCAGCGGGACCCGAGGGGCCCAGCCGCGGGCACCTGGCTGACCCACGCCGGCCGTCCCAGCTTCTCCGGAGCAGACCGCGCCCAGGGGTCGGGGTGTCATTCCTGTCCCCCGAGCCCCGGGACCTCGTTCTCTAGGACACGCGCCTGGGCCAGCTGTTCTCGGGATCACGGGTGCTTTGCCCGGCGTTGAACCCTCGTGAAGGGCGCACGGGCCCGCTCACCAAGGGCGCTCTCTAATTTTTCTCTTTTGAAAAGCCACCGTGCACACGGCCCAGTCTCAGGGTGACACGTGAAAACAACGACGTTTTAAAAAGCAAAGAAGGAGCTCTAGATGTTGGTTCTCCCTACGCGTAAGCCGCACACGCAGAAGGGGGCTCATGCCTCCCGCAGACGTGGTGGGGCGAGTCAGGACACGGGCAGGAGTGGAAAGGAAGTGGGGGTGAACGCAAGATGCCCCCAGGACCAGGCCTGAGTGGTCATCCCACCCGACCCCCTCACCCGCACGTGCTGGGGGGACTCACGGAGAAAGGGGCCCGGTCACTGCACGGGGCGATGAGCAGGACTTGCCCCCCCACCACCACGGGGCTAAGGACAGACCTCGGGGCACCCTTGAGCTCCGTCCACATCAGCGCCCAGCCGCTCCCGGCTGGCTGTGGGCAGGGACGGCTCCCGTGGGCAGGGACAGCTCCCGGCGGCACGCCTGGCCCAGCTCCTTGCAACCCACCTGACACACTCGTCACCTCCGGGGACTTTCAGCACCCTGGACAGCGCGGCACACCCTGGGCCCCGGGGGAAGGGGTGTGCTGGGCCTT
Organism: Macroglossus sobrinus; assembly: GCA_004027375.1. Lineage (NCBI taxonomy): Eukaryota > Metazoa > Chordata > Mammalia > Chiroptera > Pteropodidae > Macroglossus > Macroglossus sobrinus. Next base: position 55,717 of record PVKZ01005282.1, read on the forward strand.
CGCAGGGCTGTCCCAGCGCGGGGGGCGGGGAGCGAGGACACAACGGCCTCCACGTGGCAGGTCAGAAGCGCCGAGTGCAGGGCCCGGCCTAAGACCTGGCCCCCGGCACGGGGCCGCAGGGCGGGCAGGCACGACACACCGCTCTGGGGGCTGTGGGCTGCTGGGAGGAACCAGGAGGGACACCAGTCCTCCGGCAGCCCTGGGACCTCAATGACAACCACTTTTATTCCTTCTCGTCGAGTCTGAGAAAGTTCTAGGAGCAGAAGGCAGCGTGTTTGGCGGGGCCTCGGGAGCCCGCCCTGGAGGAGGTGCGTGCTGGGTGCTGGGGTGAGTGGGTGGCCGTGAGCTTCTGGACACTGAGCTACATGGGGCTGCTCACCGGGGCTGACAGGCCCGCACTCCGGCTGCCCGCATGTCCCCGTCACCGCTCGGCCAGAGCAGACCCGCCCGTGGTGACCTGGGGGAGGCGCTTCTGCCATCCCCGCTGCACCCGCTCGTCTGCAGGGCCCCACGCCTCGGGCAGCGCGAGGCATGAGGCCCACCGCGAGGCCGTGGACGCAGCCTTCCGGGCCCCGGCCTTGGCAGTGGGACCCCTGCTCCTCCCACCTGGAGCACACAGGGCCCGCGACACAGGGGCTGGGCTGTGCCCCGAGGGGCCGGCGGCAGCACACACGGGTGAGGGTCGGTCTGGCGAGTGTAATGGGGTCAGGCGCGCCGCACGGGAGGGGCACACAGCACACAGGCCCAGCCCTCCCTCCACCCCCGCCCCCGCCCTCAGCAGGCCCCGCCCTCCTGCAGCTTCAGGCGCGTGCCCTGCTGCGCGTCCTGCTTCCGTCTGCGCCGCGTGACGAGCAGCTGGGCCAGCGCGGCCCCGGGGACGCAGAGCGCGGGCAGGACGGTCAGCAGCGCGCTCACGGCCTGCACCCAGCCCGGGAACAGCTTCTGCGGCCGCGCGGGGAAGTGCTCCTGCGAAGGAGATGCGCGTCCTCAGTGCGCGTCTGGGGAAGGGGACCCCGGCTTCTCCTGCCCTTGGCCTGGAGCCGTGTCCCCTTCTCAGGGGAACAGAGTTCCTCCCGCACTCCTGACAAGGGCATGGGGGTCCCAGAGCATCCAGATGGGGGGGGTGGGTCAGCCCAGACACGGGGCTGGCACCCATGGGCCCG
>PVKZ01005283.1:0-57004 GCA_004027375.1 Macroglossus sobrinus
AGACAAAGGGGGGCAGGTCTCCTAGGTGAACGGGTGTTTGGCACAATCTTATTGGCTCTTAGCAGGTGGGGGTGAGGAATGGTAAAAGTTAGGAGAAGTATGCAGTAGGGATGGGCTACAAAGCTAAACAATGGCGATGGAACATTCTGTGGTTTGGCCTCTTCTGAGATTCAGGCAGGGCTGGGCTGGAACACCTTGTGGTCAGGTGCTTCTGGAACAAGCTGATCTGAAAAGCGAGAGCTTAGCAACAGAGTTATGAGTCTCCCACACCTTGTGTTTTGGGCAGGGGAGGTGAAAAGTAAATATTTCAAAATACAGGCATTCTCCTTAACAAAGTCCTGCACTCCAAGGAAAACTACATATGAGAGCTTCTTTGGACCTGGAGGAAGGCCAACAGGGTAGTTCCAGCCCCACTAGCCTTCCTATCTCAGTCAGGGCTAAGAAAGACTTCTGGAGGTTACAGATCAAGGACTCAGGTCAACTGACATAAAGAGATTTAATAATGATTATAGAATGCATCTACCACACCAGCAGCACTTCAGTATAACAAAAGCAGATTACAACTAGCAGAAAGACACAGATTCTATTTAAGGAGTTCTGAGGAAAATCCAAAGACAATAGGCAGAAGGAAAGAAAGCAAAGTAACCAGAGGAAACCAAAGTCTCTGGCAGCTATAGCTACAGCTACAGTAAACATTAAACACAACCCAGATCCTAGCCAGATGAACATAAGACTCACCTAAAAACCTAATTACCTTCGTTTCTATTACCTACAACATCATGTCCAGCTTTCAACAAAAAATTACAAGGGAGGCACAAGAAAAAGTAAAGTATGACGAGACAAAGCAAGCATCAGAACCAGACTCAGATATGGCACAGATTTTGGAATTTTCATGTCAGGAATTAAAAATGACTATGATTACTACGTTAAGGTTACTAATGGGAAAAGAAAACAGGCAAGAACAGAAGTGCAATGTAAGCAGATACATGGAAACCCTTTAAAAAGAATAAAAAGCACTGTGACAAAAATAATGTCTTTGATGGGCTCATCCACACAGGTGAGAAAAGAATGAGTTTGAAGACATGTCAATAGAAACAAAAAGGTATGTCAATAGAAATTTCCCAAACTGAAATGAAAAGAGAAAAAAAGAATGAAAAGCCTCAGGAAATCCAAGAATTGTGGGACAATTGAAAAAGTGTAACTTATACGTAACTGGAATATCAGAAAGAGAGAGAAAGCAGAAGACATGTTTTAAGGGTTAATGACCAAGAGTTGCCCAAGGTTAATGACAGACAGCAAACCACAGACCCAGAAAGATCACAGAATGCCAAGCAGGGCAACTACACATATACAGTGTAAACCCAGGAATATCACAGTCAAGATGCAGAAAGTCAAACATAAAGTAAACCTTAAAGGAGTCTGGTGGTGGTGGTGGGGGGACCTAAAAGAGGAGAAAACCCATAATAAAAAAAAAAATGTTAAAACCAGAGATGGCACAGACACAAAATATTATGTAAGTTAACTGTCACTCTGGCAATCTTGCTCTCTTACAGGTTCTAGTTCATTTTTACAAGTAGATGTTTCATATCACCTACAAATGATGACTGTTTTATCTATTCTCTTGCTATCACTATATCTTTTCATTCCTTTTCCTTCCAGAGGATGGTGGACCTCTCCAGTACTATGTCCAGTACCATGTAAAACAGTAGTAATGACACTGGATATACCTGTCTTATTTTTAGTATCAAAGTGAAAGCATGAAGTAAAATTGTACTTAATGTACACTGTACTACTGAGTGCAATATTTTCTTGTAATTTACTTAACTGGTGCTTTTCTACTGTAATCATTAACTTTCCTCTTTTTAATTCTATTAATGTGGTGAAAGACTGATAACATTACTAATGTTAAGTCAATTTTGCCTTTTGTAAAAAACCACTACTCAATCATGTTAATTTTTAAGAAACTGGTAAATATACAGTTAGCTAATATTTTATTTAAAATTTTAGTGTATATGTTCTTAAGTGAAATGGACCTTTTCATTATCTTATATTGTTCTTGTCTTATTTTGGAATCAAACTTATATTCTTATACAATGAACTGGGCATTTTTTTCCATTTTGGGGAGATAACTTCCCTAAGACAGGAATGAACCATTTCTTAGTTTGGTAGAGCTCACCTTTAAAGCCATCTGAACGGTATTCTTCTAGGATGAGAGGTCTCTGACATCATTTTGCCTGATTCATTCCCTGTATTTCTTGTGCAATTTTATATTTTTAAGAATCTAGCCCCTTCATTTAGATATACAGTTGGCTAATTATTGTGTTTAAAGTTACTGTTTTTTATTTGGTTTTTAAAAGTTCTCTCTTGTACTCTCATCAGATGCTTTGATATAGTATGAACTTTTTTAAAGGCAGAGCTTCAGATACTGTTACTCTATCTTCTGCATTTCATTCATTTTTTCTTTTTTTTTTGTGTACGTCCAATTGTACTGTACTTGAATACATACTTTGTTCTTGACCTTTCTAATTTCAGGATAAATGTAGTTAAAACTTCAAATGTAGCGAAAACTTCAGCCACATAGTATTTTATTTAAGTATTTCTTAATTCTCATCTTTTTTTTAAATCCATTTTAACAATCTCTGAATTTTAATTGGAGTACTGAGTTCATTTATATTTAATGTAATTACTGATAACAGTAGATTTAGTTTATCGTTTTGCTGTTTTATCTTTTTAAACTGTTTTAGCTGCTTTTGTTCTCTTTTCCTGATTTCTCTTAAATTAACTAGAACTTCATTTTAATTGACTTTTTAGCTACAATTCTTTGCATTTAGTATAAATCTTTGCATTTACATTTTATATTTATGCTAACTTTAGTATGTTTTAGTGGGTGCTCAAGGAATTATAATACACTTCCTTAACTTTTCAATGTACTTAAAGTTAATATTGTGCCTTCACATTAAATACAAGAAATTTGCACACATATTGTTCTACTTATGTCTCCATCACTTATGATACACACACACATTACATTTTCATGCATTATAAATGCCACAATACAAAAATAATTTAGATAAGTGTTTTAAACAAAGTTTGTAAAAACTAAGAGAGAATAAATATTAGGTTAAAATTCTTTTTAACCCACATATTACTTCTGGTGCTCTTCATTCCTTCCTCAAGATCCAAGTTATCATCTGATATTTAGCTCAAGCTTTAAGAAATTCCCTTTAGCATTTCTCGTCATGTATATTTGCCAGCAACAAACACATTTAACTTTTGTTTATCTAAAAAAGTCTAAATTTCTTGGCCTTTTGGCTAAGGTCAAGTATAGTATCTGTTCTTATCAGCTTAAAAAATATATTTCACCTCCATTTTTAAAGAATATTTTCTCTGGATATGGAATGCTAGGTTGGAAGATTGGCCTTTATCTTCCCAGCACTTAAGAAAGTATCATCCCATGTCCTCTGTTTCTGATTATAAAAAGGAGCCATTATTTTGTTTGCCTACTTCCCACATTTTATTTTTATCTCTGGGTTTCAGCATATTTATAATAATGTGTCAAGGTGTAGTTTTCTTTGTATTTATCCTGCTTGGGGTTTTATGACATTCTTGAATGCGAAATTATGTATCTTTCACCAAATTTGGGAAATTTCTGGACATTATTCAAACTGGTATTCTATTTCATCTCCTTTCCTCCCTTTTTGCAATTGTTTGTTAGACCTTTTGATATCATCATACAAGTCATCAAAGTACTATTCATTTTCTTTCAATCCTTCTTTCTCTATATTTTAATGTATTTATTATCAGCTTCATCAATTCTTCTGCTACCTTCAATTCGCTGTTAAACCTATTAAAATTTTACTTCCAAATTTTGTATTTATAATTTTTAGAAACCTCATTTCCAAATTTTTATTCTTTGGCTAAAATTCCCATCTTCTCATTCATTAATTCCACTTTCCCTTATATCCTTCAGAATAATTAAAATAGCAGCTTTAACATTCTTGTTTGCTAATGCTAACATCTGGGTTATCTCGTATTGGTCTGTTGCTTTTTCTCTTGCATGTGGCTTATGTTTTCTTGTTGTTTTTTTCCCCATATATCTAATAATTTTGGTTGCATCCTAGGTTTCATGAATAATTAATACATTGTAGAGAGACTGTTAATGTTCCTGTGAAGAACAGTGACTTTTATTTTAGTAGGCAGTTCACTTGGCTGAACTCAATTTCCAAATTCTGTCTCTCCTGAGATAGGTGGCAGCTAAAGCCTTTAATCAGTTCTTTCAGTCTTAGCTGGAATGCTTGAAATTTGTCCAATACTTGCATATCTAAGAGATTACTCAAAAATCTTAGACTTTAAATGCTGGCGAAGGCTTAAAAAAAGGTAACAAAACCCTTATTAGAAGCTGGAGGAAAGAGGGTTCTTCTTATGTAATGGCAGAAGTTTAGCAACCTATTATTTGGTTAATGCTGAAAATAGAGCTGGGTGATCCAGCTAAGGAGACATTTTACCACTGTGTTGAAGATACTGTCTATTGTTTTCTTGCTGCTTATAGAAACATGTAAAACGAAAGATAAAAATTGAGGGACTGTTAGCAAGGAGCAAAGACAAGATGGTTGTGAAAATCCATAGCCTCCTTTGATGGCAGATGATGCAAAAATCGATAAAAGGCTTCTGGGCAAAGACAAAATCACAGGTACTGCTAAAAATCTGGTCTAGAGAGAAAACTAAGGGTATGACTATAAAATCTGTTGTTAGAAGCTTAGAAAAGTCACAGCTTGTATTTCAAGAGTACTTTTTAATCACTCAAAGACTCTGAAAAGAGATTAAAAAGGACCCACACAGATACTTTGATTTACACAAGGAGGCCTCTAAAAAGCTTATCTCAACAAGATTCACATAAAGAGCACAAAGTTTTCAAGAAAATTAGCTCTGAAGGTAACTGCCAACTTGCAGTGAAGAGGACGAACACAAAATGAAGAGACCACTGGATTCCCAAAATTTGAAAGCCAATGAGCAAAATTAGAAAACTACTGAGTTTAAATAAACTGGCAGAACCAAGAGTCCAGGGAGTGGACAGTTATTCCCAGGCCTTGAGATCTAAACAAGGAATTTTCAAAATTTTTTCTGGCCAGATTTCAGAATTGCCATGTACCAATGATTTCACTCAGTTGGATGCGGGGGTGCGGGTTTGGGGGGTGGGGCAGGTAATATCTTCTTTATTTTCCAAAGTTCTGAAAATGGAGAGGAACTGTATTCAGGAAACTACACATTATAAACCTCGTCAGCATCCGGACATGATTTATTTGAAAGATTACTGACTCTGAGCTGATGCTATGAGACAAGACTTTGGGAGGGTTTTGGAAGGGGGTGAGTGTATGTTGCATGTGGAAGGAATATGAATCGCTAAGGGTTACAGAGCAGACTGGAAGGATACCATTAAAATGGTTACCCTAAAGTTCGCAGCAGTACAGGCCTACCTCGAGAAACAAGAAGACTCTCAATCTAATCTTACACCTAAAGGAACTAGAAAAAGAACAAAGCCTTGCAAAGTTAGTAGAAGGAAAACAACAATAAAGACTGGAGCAGAATTAAATGTAGTTGAAGTTGGAGACCTCACTCTCTCTGATTTCAAAATTACACTACAAAGCTATAGTAATCAAAATAGTATGGTACTGGCACAAAAAACACACATAGATCAATGGAACAAAATACAGAGCCCAGAAATAAACCCATGCTTATATAATCAAATTTACAACAAAGGAGGCAATAATATACAATAAAGTCTTTGATAAATGGTGTTGGAAACACTAACATCTACATACAAAAAAATAATACCGAACCACTTTCTTACACCATATTCCTTGGGCAAGAGCAACAAAAAATAAAAAAATAGAACATAGTAGACTAATAGACTTCTGTAGAGTGAAGAAAACTATTAACAAAATGAAAAGGCAGCCTATTGTATGTGCTAAGATATTTGCCAATAATATATCTCATAAGGGATTAATATCTAAAATATAAAAAGAACTTATACAACTCAACATCAAAAAAAAAAACCCACAAAAAAACAAGTAATCCAATTTTAAAATGGGCAAAAGACCTGACTAGCTATTTCTCCAAAGAACACATGCAGATGGTGAACAGATACATGAAAATGTGTTCGACTTCATTCATTAGTGAAATGCACTTAAAAACCACAATGAGTTATCACCTCATACCTATTAGGATAGCTTATAAAAAAGACAAGAAATAACAAGTGCTGGCAAGGATGTGGAGATGAACCCTCGTGCACCACTGGTGGGACTAAATTGGTGCAGCCACTATGGAAAACAGTATGAAGATTCCTCAACAAATTAAAAATATAACATCTGATCCAGCAATTCCACTTGTGGGGATTTATTCTAAGAAAATGAAAAACCTAATTAAAAAAAAAACATATGCATCATTATTTACAATAGTATGATTTGGAAGCAACCTAGGTGTCCACTGATAAATGAATGGATAAAGTAGTAGTATATATACACAATGGAATATTACTCAGCCATAAAAAGAATGCAGTGTGGATGAACCAAGGGTATTATGCTAAGTAAAATAAGTAAGTTATAAGTTACAGGGATGTAATGTTTAGCATAGGGAATAAAGTCAATATTGCAATAACTTTGTACAGTGATAGTTACTAGACTTCTTGTGATCACTTTGTAAGGTATGTAAATGTCAAATCACTATGATACTAATATAATATTGTATGTCAACTATGCTTTCATTAAAAAAGCTTTATGTTCCAGAGTAGAAAAAAAATTTAAAAGATGGTTCCTCCAATAACCTCACTTCCTGTTATTCGTATCTTTTTGTAATCTTCCCCTGGAAGTGAGCTGGGCCTGGTGACCCACTGCTAACTAACCAAATGCAAATATCAGGGGTTGTCACCTATAATATTAGGTTACATAAAGACTCTGGCATCTTTCTTCCCTCTCTTGCCTCCTCACTTTCAAGGAAGCCAGCTGCTACAGTGTGAGCTAAGTGGAAAGGAGTTAATGTGTCCAGCCAAGTCAGTGAGGACTCGAGATGAGCCAACAGTTTAAATGAGTGAGTTTGGAAGATGATTCCCTCCAATAAAGACTTCAGATGACTATAGCTTTGTGAGTGACCCTGGGAGCGAAAGGCACCCAGCTAAGCCATGCCCAGACTTCTTACTCAAAGAAATTGTAAGATAATAAATGTAAGTTTGTTTTAAACTACTAAGCTTTGGAGTAATTTGTTACACAATAGCTAACATACCATCACAACTCTTACTCTATGATTAAGTGACTTAACATAGAAATTCTACCAGTAGTCAAAGATATCATGTTGACTGGAATTACAGCAGCTGCTATTATTTTGATAGCTTAAATGTCATTACCTTAACACGTTTATTTTTCACTCACATAATAATCCATTGCTGGTGTTCCTGGGTGGCTGATGGCTTTTCTCCAAGCAGTGGTTTAGGGCCCAGAGTTCTTCCATCTTGCAGCTTTGCATCCCATACAATTAAGGGTCTTCTTCCCCAGCTGGATAGTATATCCTCTTCTTAATAAGCAAGCCCCGAATGACATATCATCTCCATTCAAACCATACTGAAGAAAATTAACCTAATAACCACAACTAGAAACAGTAATGGCATAATCATGTAGGATCTATCTGGACAGTCACATCCAGAATCAATTCCAGACAAGAGGAAGGAAAGAACAAACGTGTGGCAGTCATTTAGTCACACCATAAATATTAACAAATACTCAGGACCTTGGAAAATAACCTCAGTATGAGTTTGTGGTCGCTGGACCTGCTATATACACTAGATAAGAATTCCCCCTTTAGCTCTCACTCTGCATAAAGGCAAGTCACTTAGGAATTCGAGAGGGAAAATGTTCATAGTGATTTTAATTACAATCATTCAAGAGCACTCAGTCCCCTTTCTATGGATGCAAGTCACTGTGGGAATTGGAGGTCATACCATGGAGGGCTTTTAATTAAAACAAAAACCTAGGTGTAGTTTCAACCATGGGAATCAATTAGTAAGTGCAACGGCAATATCAGATATCAGAACATTCTTGGAGTTCTGAGGTTTATTATGACCATTTCACTTCCTTCTCATGGCTAACTGTTGCCTCATAATTCAACTAGTACACATACCATAGTTCAATACACTTTCCAAATGCAGTTGGTCTCATAAGAATTCCCAGTACCCCAATATAAGATGTAAGAAGTTTTAAGATGCTGGGGCTTCTTTCATGTCAAAAAGGTCTCGTGTCAGCTACTGAGCTGACAGGAGACCTTACAAAAGGTAAGTCAGGGACATGGACTTAAATCATGCAACCCAGCATTATAAATAAACTCTTATCCTTATTTATTATGCAAAGTAATTCCTAACCCTTAAAACACATTTCCAATGATGTTCCCTAGATTATTAGTAAAACTAAATATTTCTGGCTGAAATTAAATTGTCTGTCTGTCTTTCAAACTACAGGTGGTATTAAATTCAGGTTTTGGTTACTAACCAAGCAATAATGGTGGGAGCAGAAGAGCAGACTCAAAGACTAATAGTTTTGTCAAATGGGAGGAGGTATGGCAAGAATTAGTATGGATGTTTCTTAAGGTCTGAGAGAGTTCAAGTTTTCTGAGACACTTGAATCCTTCATAACAGCCCCATCTCAACAATGTGGATTCAAATCTTTCCCAAGACTCCACTTCCATTTCAGAGAAGTGATAAGGTTGGGAATTCAGTTAAGCATCAGAGCTCAGCAACTAACGATCTACTATTGTAATTGGCTGCTAGTAATTGCAGCCCCACCGTTAGTAGTAGTAAGATGATTCCCAATGAACTAACAAAAAGCATTCCTCATCCCCTGTAGTTTTTGGTAAGCACTATCCAGTCCCTAATGCAAAATGGGCTTATCCTGTTGTATTGTGAACATTCCTTCCCCATTACAAAACAGGATTATAAGATTCTCTGTGTTTTGATCTATCTTACTCAATAATCAGTCCTTAACATCCTGTTTCTCTACAGTATGACTATCATCCTATGGTATCAATTCCTATGGGCTGGCTTTCTCTGATTGAAAGATGATAACTCCTACTTAAGATTAGAAGTTTAATATTGGAAGAATACTAGCTGCCTCACAGATTTAAAGAATGGAACAAAACTAAGATGTGAGGAAGTAGAAATCATTTTAATGGATCAGAGTGATAGATAGAGAGGCAGAAATACTTAGGCCGCTGCCAAAGGATGACTCAATTTCAACTACTTCCAGTCCAGGAGTGACATTCCATATACTTAATATCTGGTACAATAAGGACCCCAATGAATCAAAGTGAATGCTGATGGAAAGTAAACACCCATTAAGGTCATACATAAAACCAAATATTGGCTTTGCTCCTGTCCCTGTGACTCCAATCAAAACACAAAGAATGAAAAATCTGACTAGCTTAAATGGAGCCACGCGTGACTGGAAGTTCCCCAGAATAATACAGAATAAAGAAAGTGGAAGTGCCAACAAGAGCTAGGAAAGTGCGTATGGTTAAAAAACAGATTTCAACATATATTCTGAAAAATACATGTATATATACATACACACATATACATACATGCAAAAATATACATTGGATATTAATTTTGACTATGACTACAAGATCATTTTATACATAAAGTTCTGCAAATCACATATTTCATTTAATATACTGTGGATAGACAACTCTTCCAAGGAAGCATGTACACAGCTTAACTTCTTTCTACTGACTGGACAATACAGTACTGAATAATCACAATTCAATCCGCTTGGCAGGACAATGAATTTTTATTTGTCATAATTAAAACAATTCTGCAATAAACATTATTTACACCTATCTAGGTACTTTAATGATAAAATTCCTAGACGTAGAATTACTGTTTCAAAAGGAACACACATTTATAATGTTGCCAGATCATGCCATATTGCCTTCCAAAAAGGTATGAGACAAATTTACACTGCTAATGAAGTACTCATTTTCCCACAATGAAACCAGTACTGGATATTACCTAAATTTTAGGTTTTAATCCATCCGAGAGCCAAGAAAACTTGCTTTAATTTGTAATTTTCTGGTTAGTGAGGTTAAAAACTTCACAAATTTTCATTATTCATTTGAATGAATGTGACAGGCCTGTTGGTTTGCACTCTCAATTTTTTCCATTTTGTATATGTAATAGCATTTTGTTCCTGACATTTTTTCATATAAGTTGTATGTATTTTGTCAACAGTCTTTCACATCTTTTTAGCATGGTTATGCCAAAGTTTGAAATCCTTGCATAGGCCAACTTACTCTCTTCCTTATGTCACCTAGGACTCCATGTCCTACTTAGTAAATCCAACTGTATTATATACAATTGTATTACATTTCTCTGGAAGGTGTCAATGTTTTGTTTTGGAGTGTGGATAACCAACTATCAAAACATCATTTCCCCAAAATAAAAAGTCAAGTCTTTTTATATACCAAAATCTCAAATGCAAAGAAACCTATTTCAAAATACCCTGCCATGCTCACCAAATTATCTTTCCTCGTATGGTTTCAACTAAAACTATCAAAGTAAACATATCCTACTGGGACCCTGCAGTGAAAGAAAATTTACATTATGTATTAATAGTATTATTTCACCTAGAAAAATATACTTCTCCATTAACTGACATTTTCTATTATTTGATATGGTTTAATAATTTCCTTTCACCTCTATTCATAAATCACTTAAGTTTCTGTTGATGATGTGAGATTTCTATTACTCGTATAGAAATAATTAGAACCTTTTGCATATTATTCTCTGCTACAGCAGGGGTTGGCAAACTTTTTCTGTAAAAGGATAGTAAAGGTTTGAGGTTGTACAGGCCGCACTGTTTCTTGTTGCAGGTACTCAACTCTGCCCTTGTAGAGTGAAAGCAGCTATAGGCAATGTGTAAGCAAAGGAGTGTGGCTGTGAGCCAATAAAACTTTATTTGCAGACACTGAAATTCAAATTTCATATAATATTCATGTTGTCCTAAAACATCATACTCTTCATTTGCTCAACCTTTAAAGTTTTGTTGTTGTTGTCTTTGTTTTTTTTAAAAATCAGATCATGGGCCATGCAAAAAGAGTGAAAATTTGGTCATGAGTCAGTTTGCTGACCCCTACTCTCTTGATGAGTGTACCTCGGGTTAATGGGTCCTTGAAAGTTTAGTAGAATTCATTCATAAGTCCAGGAGGCTAAACAGATCAAATCTTGCCAAAATTTCTAACTTTTGAGCAACATGTAATTTTAATTTTATACATGCCATCTTTCATTTGATTGTTTAGATTTCTTTGTTCCAGGTGGCCTACTCATCCATTTTCTCTACACACTTTCTAAGACTGTTGTCAGATGTAAAGGTGAATTTTCTCACCAACAGGTCTCATCACCTTACATTATGCAGATTAGATGAAAAGCCAGAACACTAACTCAACATGAAATCAAGCTTTAAACCAATGTAGGCAAAGCTTCATTGACTACCTTGAAACTCCGGTTCCTGATCTAAAACCTAGTTTCTCCGTGCCCCATTCTATGCATCATTTTTACTCAAAGCTAACTATGGTAATGCTTCAATGTGCCAGAATGTTTTTAAAACAGCTAAAACTACTCAACACTTAACGTGGATGAGGACTGTGTTAAGAGCATCTTAGGCATTAATCAGTTAATAGAATCTCAGTGCAAGTTTTCACATGATGAATGAATTTACACTTAAACCAATCTGACTAGTAAGTGAAAAACAAACTTGGAAAGGGTGAAAATAAAAGAGCAGGGATACCAGTTTTTAAAATACTGGAGTAGTCAGGTGAAATAATGATATTGAGATTATGAGGATGGGAGTGAGGATGGATTCCAGAGAAATTTGGGAAACAGATCCATAGGACTTGATGTGGAAGGTAAAGAGGGACGTGTTGAAGACTCTCCATTATGAATTCGCTGATGAGTGAAGTGTGTACTTTGCCTGAAGGCTTTTCTGCTTTTCTTATATTTATAGGACCTCTCTCCAGTATGGACTCTTTTATGTTGATTCAGGTGTCCAATTTGTATGAAGGTTTTCCTACATTCCTTGCATTCATATGGTTTCTTTCCAGAATGGATTCTCTGGTGTACACTAAGAGACTGACGATGGCTAAAGGCTTTGCCACATGCACTACACTCATAAGGTTTCTCTCCAGTGTGACTTCTACGGTGACAAATAAGAGATGACTTTGTCTTGAATGCTTTCCCACATTCAATACACTCATAAGGCCTTTGGCCTGTGTGAAGCCTCTGATGTTGAGTGCAGGATGAGTTATCACCAAAGGCCTTCCCACATTCAGTACATTTATAGGGTTTCTCTCCAGTATGAACTCTTTGATGTTGAATGAGGTGTGTGGTCTGGCTGAAAGCTTTCCCACATTCCTTACACTCATATGGTTTCTCTCCTGTATGAGTTTTCTGATGCTGTGCAAGGTGAGCCTTTTGGGTAAATGCTTTACTACAAACCTTACATTCGTAGGGCTTCTCTCCAGTATGAATTCTCTGATGAGTGGCCAGCTGAGAACTGATGCTGAAGGATTTGCCACATTCCCCACATTCAAAGGGTTTTTCTCCAGTATGAATTCTTAAATGACTAGCAAGGTGTATATTCTGCCTAAAAGCTTTCCCACATTCTTTACATTTAAAAGGCTTCTCTCCAGAATGTACTCTCTGATGTTGAGTTAGTGATGCATGATGGCTGAAGGCTTTTCTACAAACGTCACATTCGTATGGTTTTTCTCCAGTATGAATCCTTTGATGGACAGTAAGGGATGAGCCATATCTAAAGGATTTGTCACATATGTCACATTTGTAGGGTTTCTCTCCAGTATGGATTCTCCTATGTTGATTAAGTCCTATCTGATCACTGAAGGCTTTTCCACAGTCGACGCAATCAAAGGGTTTTTCCCCAGTGTGATAATACCTCCAGTGTCGAATAAGGGATGTGTTCTGTATGAAGGCTTTCCCACATTCAATACATTCATAGGGCTTCTTGCCAGTGTGACATCTCTGATGTCGAGCAAAGGATGAGCCATCGCTGAAAGCCTTTCCACAATCATTACATTTATAGGGTTTCTCTCCAGTATGAATCCTCTGATGAACAGTAAGGGAGGAGCTCTGAGTAAAAGTTTTCTTACATTCATTACATTTGAAAAGTTTTTTTCCTGAATAGATTCCTGAATGTTTTACCACCACTGTACTTTGGGGGAAACTTTTCTTAACTGAATCACGATTATGAATGCTCTCTTCTGAAATGTCCAAAAGGAACCATCTTCCATATTTGTTATACGTACGCTCTCTTTCTTTAGAGAGGGTTTTGTTATTAGTGATAGTCTCTTGCCTGAATTGTGTTTCCTGAGCTACCAGCTTCCTTTCACACACACCCTCAGAATCCCAATTTTCTCTGAAAGTGGAACACTCCAAATTAGTGTTTAAAGTTCTGTCTGTTAACACTTCAGCAAATAAATCCTGCTTTGGAAATAATTCTTGGGTCTGATGTACAGACTGTTGGCCTGAAACATATCAAGAAAACAAATATTTCCTTTATAATGTACTAGAAAAAATGAATCTGCTAAAAGGAAAATTGTGAATGAATTCACTAAATGGTGAACTACACCACATAAATTATGCATCTCTAAAAAGTATTGTTTAAACATGCAATCTACAATGTATGTAAACAGACTTCAGACTGAATTCATATATAAACTTTAGGAGATGTGAGTAAAAATAAATAAGTAACTATATGTGGAATCAATTACATATCAAAAGAGTAAGGAACTGGAAAAAAAGTTCTGCAATCACACCACCTAAAAATATAGGCTACGACATCCAGTGACTTTAACCTCACTCACTCTCCTGCTTTGGATGCCAGAGTAGTCATGTCACAAGTTTTTACAAAAAAACATGCCAAAACACAAAATAGACACTGTATTCTATAACATTCATTAGGACTGTCAAAAGCCTGGTCATTCCCGTACAACCAGGAAATGGATTTTCTGTGAACCATATTTTAATTGAGTAATTTCAATAAAAGCTACGATGCCAGTTAATTGATGGCCAAAGCTCAGTGGTAATATAAAATCATTTTTACGTTTACCTGCTTGCTTCCACAAGCCTGACAAAATCCCTACTACTCTGGCCATTTATTAAGGATAGAGTCATGCAATTTAATTTCTCATTTTGAAGAGACTGTTTTCATAACAATGGTAACTATTAATATTATATTTAATTATGTACACTACCTAACAAGAATGTCTTAACTCAGACTTTAAGCTTATAGGGAAAAGTGAATGTGTCTGAAATCCTTTTGCTAAATCCCTTAGCATATACCAAAACTTGTGCATTTGTAGTTATATCTCAATAAATATTAAAGATGAAAATGGCAATGGGGATATAATGCAGAGAAACAAATGTCTGGAAAAGGATGATCTTAAAAAGAGAAACTCTTTTTTGAAATGACAACTAAACACTGAAAGTCTCCTTTCTTAGATCAGCAACAAAACAAGAATGCCTGCTTTCACAACTTCAACTTAACACTGTTCTGGGAAGTTCTAGCCAGATAAATTAAAACTAAAAATTAAAAGGTATCAAAGTTAGAAAGGAAGAAGTGAAACTATATTCGAAGATGATAAAATCACATATATAGAAAATCCTTAAGAATCCGCAAACTCATTAGAGCTAATAAGTCAATTCATCAAAACAGCAGGATACAAGATCGACACAAAAAATGAGCTGTACTTCTATATACGAGGAATGAAAAATCTGAAAAGAAAATTATGAAAACAATTCCATTTCAAACACCATTAAAAGAAATTATTTACGGATAACTTTACCAAAGAATGTGCTGTATGCTGAAAACTACCAAACACTGCTGAAATTAATAAGACCTAAATAAATTGAAAGACATCCTGTATTCATGAATAGGAATACTTAACAGTGTGTTCACTAATAGAATGAGAGCAAGAAATAAGTAACAGAAGACCAAACAAATTTCTCATATGGTACAAATGGAAATAATATATTAATAAAAATAAAAATCTATGACAAAGAAAAAGTCAACAAAGTAAATGCTTCTATAAATGAAGATAACACCCAATGTAAACTACTATATAGCAATATCATGTGCAAACTTACGGGCTACATGAAACTGGAAAAAAATGTATCACATTTATAAAACAGGACTTATATTTATATTATATGAAGGTAAAGAAGTAGGACTCAACAGAAATGTGGGTGACAATTATAAAGCTTCCATTTACAGAATATGAACTCTAACTGCATTTAAATGCATATATTCTCAACATCAAAAGTTATCTAGAAAATAAAAATTAAAACTAAACTAATTTTTCAGCCAAAAACTTGGCAAAAATAAACAAATACTATTGGTGAAAATGTGCAGAAACAGGTTTCTCACATATTGTTCATCAAGGGTATAGCACTATATGCATACAACTTTTAAAATACTAATCATGCAAAGAGATATGTACAAATTGGACCACTGTTTATTATAGGTAAAAACTGGAAGAGACCTAAATGTTTAAATGACCACAACAGTCAATCAGTTAAGTAAATTATGATATATACATATATATTGCAATATTAGTCACTAAAAAAATGAAGTAGAATTATGTGTATCAAGTTTCTAAAGATACAAGTAATTGTATCTTTAGAAAAATTGTAAAATGTTAAACTACATAGAAACTTTCAAAGTTTTATATATGATCGTTTTAAAAGGCCTAATTAAAACAAAAACTTTTATTACCACATGTGAAAAATAGTTCCAGACAATACATCAGTCACTGGGACTATTAAAACATTTAAGACATGGATAGAGAAATGGGTATAAATGAGAAACATCTTATAAAAAGATAGAGAATAACCAAATTTAGGGAAAGTATTCAACCTCTTTCATAACAAAAAAAAAAAAACTTTAGATTATAATCTTTCACCAAATAATAAGCAAATATTTTCATCAAAATACCTCATGCTATGTAGATGCAATTAAACCCAGACATCTAGTCATTGCTAGAGTTGCCAAAAGCTAAGAAAACTTTCAGAACCTGGCAGATGTCCATGATATTGAGGGATACAGCAATCCCCACATGTGATTTCCATTTACATCGAGATATCTATTGTAAGTGTATTTTTTCACACCAGTGTGACGTTACCTAAGTATGTACAACATGGAACCATGTGATAAACATCTGTATGCCTGCATGGATACACATTATAATCCTTACTATGCTAAAAATGTGTTTATTATGACTCAAAAGGGGTCTGAAATTGCCTTGTTAACATATAGTGCTTATTTTCTACTTTTTCCAGACAGGTGACAGCATTACATATCCTACAAACCATTTTTTTTTTTTTAAAGAAAGTTCTTTCACTTCCCTGTATACCAAACTAGGGACCCTCTACTTCCTGCAACCCGACTTCTGCCTGCCAGATCAAACTGAAACCAGGAAGCTCCTGGGTGTCTTCCCCTCCATGTCGGACAATGCCCCATGCAACATGCACGTCTCCCCCAACCCCCATCGTAACAGTAACTGCTTGGAGGTGTAAGACACATGTGTGAATCCCTTCTCCAATTGCCTGCCAATCCCAAGCAGAGTGGTGCCCTCACGTAACTTTCGATCCTTGGTTCTTATAGGAATGAGTGCATAAGGAGGTATTCGGGCCGTCTAATCGATCACAGAAGAGTACACCTTTGGAAGACAGCTCAGAAGTATCAGGGCAGGGAAAGGTCACTTAAAGAACTAAGTGGCTGATGCACTTCCCAGTGGCCAGAAACAGGAGGTACACTATAGGGAATGAGCTGTCACCGAGGGGAGGGAACAGAGGAGAAGGAAAAACCTCTGAAAGCCCAGACCTGTCTTCCGCCCAGACTGAGAGGACTTTGTACAGGCCACTTTCACACACCAGCGAGGACTTGGTCCCGGGAGGGGCTGCATGCTAAGCTGTGGTGGCGCGCGCGCGCGCGCGCACACACGCGCACACACACACACACACACACACACACACACACACCCAAATGGAGGAAAGATTAATTCAGATTTGGGACAGGGACATCCTTACCTATTGACCCCAGGTCGTGGCTCTCCCACATCACATTCTTATAGAAGCTCCTCTGAGTTGGGTCTAGCCGCTGGGAGAAGTCTATGGCCATATTCGTAATAGTCACCAAACTCTGAAATGGCACAAATGCATTTTCTGTACAAGCCATTCTTGTGAACCTGCAATGGCTCTGGCAGGCTGGGCTGTGTCCACACACTGTGAAAGAGGCACTCTGTCACTTAGGTTCCAAGTGATCTAGGTCACATAATGACTAGGCTTAGTTACAGCATATGTTGGGGGGGCGGGGGGAAGAATGATAGAATCTGTTTCTGCCATGGAGACTCTGTAACTCTGTTGAGAAGGAACTCACACACAGTGTGGATTGTCTAATGACAGAACTTCCCCACACTCAATACTCATTATTTTAAAATTCACAGACTCTGCCTCACTCAAGTCATCCATGCACATGTTCTCACTCCCCAATATGTCTCCTGACTTACCGGCTGCCTCTCAAACAAAGCCTCATAATCCCAGTGTTCCCCTAGCATGGAGCACCCCAAACTGTAGCCAGTCAGTCTGCCCATGAGCATGGCCTCAGACAACTCTTCTCTACACAAATCCTTCTTTGGAGGTAACTCCTTGCTCTCTGGCACAGCCTTCCAGTCTGGAAGATAGGAAGAAAGTAAAGAGTGCTTTCATTCTGTATTTGTGTGAAGAAAACTTCCCAAATGAAATCAGATGAATTAAAATCCTCAGAAAACCCTATCATTTTGAAAACTTTTCCATATGACCAAATGACCTTACATTCCTCAATCTGTGTAGCTTTAACCCTGATACGATAAATGACTAGTATTACTATACATATATCAACCATAATTTACTTTAGTTTTCTCACAGTAAAGTCAACCAAACAGTGTTTATTATGCATTTAGCAGGAAATTGAAAAAAGAAATGGAGGACCAAGAAATGAGAAAGCTCACAAAGATTTAAATCTAAAATGTGGCAAATATAGATGAAGAGGGGAGGGTAGGCTACACAAAAAAATGCTATGATCCTCATTTCCACTTATTCAATAAAACTTGCTTTGACGCTCCAATTTAACCAGCAAAAATTTCTTCTCTAGTGCAATGTGCCTTTATTACAATGCTAATAAAAAATGTGATTTAATATAATGTTTAATGGAAAATGTTCTCAGAAACACCATTTCAGTTCCCTTACGCTACATGACGATCACATGAGCTGTCGTATTTTGTAACTCTAAGCAGCCTGTTCTGTCAATACTAACTTTTCCTTTGAAGTATGATTTCAATAGCAAGGTCTTACAAAATTCTCAAGTCTTTACAAATTCTTGACATTTCCTATTATAGAAACCTCCAAAAGAAGTCTTTCTGATTCCTCATCTTACTTGAGTAATTTGCTGTTCCAGAAATAATTGCGGTTGAAAGCTCCATATTCCCCAGTGGTATAAATATTATCACAATATCTAAAAGAATATTCCATCAACCAAATCAGTGTTCTTTTCTTCAAGAGCCAATCACCTGACTGCACACTGCCTGACTGCACTGGGAAGTCCACTTGAATGCTAAATCAGTTATGGCCAAACCCAAACTCATCTCCTAACCTACCAATCTCTTTTTTCTCATTTGAATGTTTCTGCTAAAGGCTCTACTCTCATTTACTCTGCTTAAAACTGGGAATAAATTTTCTTTTTCCCCTTGAGTCCCTATTTACACTTACCATATAGGGAAAAGCAGTTTCTATTTAAGGTATGTACAGGTATGTCTTATTTCCCCTATGAAATGGTTAATTCTTTAATAACTTTTTTTTCAATTACAATTGACATTCTATATTATTTTATATCAGTTCCAGGTGAGATGGTTAATTCTTTAGTGGCCTACACTCATCTTACCAACCAGTACCTAATAGCCTTACTCAGAGCTGACAGTAAAAATCAGTTAAAAGTTGTTCACAAATGTCACAAAATAATCATGGGGATGTAAAGTACAGCACAGGAAATATAATAAAAAACATTGTAATAACTCTGTATGGTGCCGGGCAGGGACTACACTTACCAGGGGAATCACTTTGTAAATTATATCAATGTCTAGCTATTGTGCTAGATACTTAGAACTAATTTGATATTGGATATCAATTGTATTTAAAAAATAAAAGTAAAAAATAACTCCATAAACCAGTTAATTAATCAAAGAGAAATAAGACAATAAAAATGACATCAAAATCAGGCAAAGCATCAAAATCAGGCAAAGATTTTGTAAAGAATGAAGATGATATATACGTCTGAATGACAATGGGTCAGAGGAGGAGCTAGGAATTGGTAGGACCCAGAGGAGAGCAAATGAAGTTATGTTTAGAGGGAGGGGAGCAAAGCTGGAGAGGACAGACAGGGAAGATGCACATGTGGGCAGTCCATTCTCAAGAGGATTTTATTTGCCTTCTGGACCCAGAGAGCTTAGAAAGAGTCTGCTGATGGTCCTATACGTCTGATGTTGCTGAGCTGTGACCGGCAGTGGCTTCACCCCATCTGACCCCAACGCTCACCTGGCCACTGGCCTCTGGTCACCTCTCTCTTAGCCATCCAGAACTCTTTCCTTTGTTCCAATGAGGAGATTACGTCGGGTTTAGAGAAGCAAAGTCCTAAATACATAAAAAAAAAAAACAAACAGGAGGGGGTCACGCTGTTGGTCTGTCCAGATTTGAGATGCAGGGGCCCTGGCTTGATGGGAGAAGGCTAGTGTGAGCCTTGGTGCTAAAGGAGCAGGACTTCTGGGTTTTGGCGGCAGACAAGGGGAAGGTGAGAGAAAGGGCGAGGACACTCTCACCCAGCGACACCAGATTTCTGTAGTTCTCCAGCATCACGCGCCTGTACAGGTCCCTCTGGTCAGAGTTCAGCCGTTCCCACTCCTCCTGAGAGAAATCCACAGCCACATCCCCAAATGTCACCAAGCTCTGAAAGGACAAAACCAAATTCTTGCTCAACCTGTGCTCATGCCCCATCACAACTGGGGGTTGTTATGGACTGAACTGTGTCCTTCAAATTCATGTGTTGAAGTCTTAACCCCTGGTACCTCCAAATGTGACTGTATTTGGAGATAGGGCCTTAAAAAAGGCAATTAAAAGTTAAATGAAGTCATATGGTGGGCCCCTAATCCAATCTGACTGGTGTCCTTAGAAGAAGAGAAACACCAAGAATGGGGGCACACAGAGGAAAGGCCACATGAGGGCACAGTGAGAAGCAGACGGAGGCCCCAAGAGAAAACAAACGTATTAACACCTTGATCTTGAACTTCTAGCCACCAGAACTGTGAGAGAAGAAATCTCTGTTTAGGCCCTCTAGTCAGTGGTATTTTATCATGGAAGCCTCACATAGGGGACTTAGGGTTACCTCTTCTTCATTTTGGGTAAGAGAATATACATGGAAAGAATAATAGTCAGTGATCTGAAATTCTAGTTTATTACAAGACAGTTGGATTCATTATGTCATAAAATCCAGAAAAGAGAGAAAAATATGAAGATGGTTCCTGTCTTTAGGGAACCAGCAATTCTGTGCAGGTAAAAAGAGGTACACACACAAAAAATATTTAACATCATTCAAAATGATACATAACAAAGGTAAACTGTTCCATGCACAGTGTTTAACATGAGGATGTTTGAAGGGCCTGGATCAACACAACAATGGGAAAATAAACCTGGGCAAAATATAAACATGAATCGTCATACAGAGTCCTAAATTTTTCTGTTTGACTTGTAGTGTTCACCAGATGTTGAATGTTTATTAAAAAATAAATAAAACAAAATAAAATGCTTGGTAATACTTGCAGGAAACAGCCAATAACTGCTTAGTGTGAGTTTTGATCAAAAGAGGTACTCCCGTGCCCACCTGAGCGAGCTAGTCCAAAACAAATGTGGTTGGCTTGCAACAGTCATTTTGCAAGGTGGAGCAACTGGCCACAAAAGCAGGGCAACTGATCTGTGGGCTGAATAACTGGCAGGAGTGTTCATCTTGTAGGAAAGAATCAGTTCCAGCTCTCTATTCATACTGATCTGTTATTAATCCCCATGTTACACCAGCAATTTGTTAAATGCCTTCAGTTTTGAAAACTGTACAAGATTCTGTACAAACTGCACAGCAACACCCACAAGTATACTGAAACCCTAATGTTTCAATGCGTAAACTAAGTGAAATAAGCCAGATAGAAAGACAACTATTACATGATCTCACTTAAATGTGGAATCTAAAATAGTCAAACTCCTAGAAGCAGAAAGTAGAATGGAGATTGCCAGGGTTTGGGAAGTAGTGGGGAAGCAATGGTCAAAGTTACAAACTTCTAGTTGCATGATGAACATGATCTGGAGATTTTCTATAGAGCACAGTGCTTATGGTGAGCAATACTGTATTGTATACTTACAATTTGCTAAGAGGGTAGATCTTAATACCAGAAACAATAAAAACTGGGAGTAAACTTTGGGAGATGATGGATAAGGTTATAATTTTGATGGTCGTGATGGTTTCACACTGTAACTTATCCTTCAACTTACCTAGTTGTATACATTAAAAATTTGCTTTTTACATGTCAATCATACCTCAGTAAAATAACTTAAAAAAAAAAACATGTCAATGCAACTGTTTTAAGCTATGTTCAAAGATACAGGTGCTCAGACACAAGCTGCTTCTATGTTTCTGATTTAACCGTAGAAGATGGGCTTTCACAGGTTCCAGTCTTACAGGTCTAACTGCATGCTTGTCAGTTGGAAAGTCTTACACTACTTGTTTTAAATATTCAAATATCCCAAATATTTTTCAGATATCCTTTATCAATTATACCACCTTTTAAAAATCTTTAAACTATATTTATACTATCTTTATAGTAACTTTGAAGTTTACTAATGCAGAGAAAATGATGCCCACTTTTCTACCATTTATTACCACATTGTCATTGGTAAGAAAACTGACTGTGGGTGCTCCTAGAGGGAAGAATACAGGCTGAAACCTTTTCTTATACTTGGCAACTCGGTTTTTGTGGTTCTGATTATGTTTTCTTAATAAAAAATGTCCCCTTCTCCCACTCTAATCCGATGCTCAAGAGAGACCTGTCAATAGTATGTGTTCCCTCGTTTTGTCAATTATACATAGAATCAACGACTCCTGTTTGCAAATCTTTTACTGTAAATAATAATTACAGCTATGGCACATTCCAGACACACAACAACCCCAACATGTTATCACCTTCCCATTGTCCAGGTGAGGCAACAGCTGTAACCTGAGCCCACCGCAGAGCTAGAGCTGATATTTCAGCCTGGCTCCACAGTCTTCACTCTGAACTTCTACCTCAAAGGTGAGCAAAGTCTTTCTGTAAAAGGGGAGAGAGTCAATGCTTTAGTGAATATGCCAGTGAAGCAGAAATGCCGCCAAAGATGTTATGTAAATGAGGTGTGGTCTGTGCTCCACCGAGAATCTACTCATGAGCACAAAAATGGGAATTTTATATAACTTTCACATCATAAAATATCATTCTTCTTTTGAAGATTTTCAACCACTGAAAAATGTAAAAACCATCTGTAGCTCATGAGCTAGACAAAAAGAGCTGGTGGGCCAGATGTGGCCTACAGGCCAATTTTGCCTACTCCTGTCCTATGTTATGTAGTTTTGTTAATGTGTATCACCTAAAACAATCATGATGACATGAAATGCTGACTGGTAACATTTACTGAGTTCTTACCATGTGCCAGGCACCTTGCATGTATTAACTTAATTAACCCCTAGAAGAACCATGAGCCAAGTACTTGCATTTTTACAAAGAAAATGTGTTATTTAAATTGCCTCAGGCTGCACGGAGATTAAGTGCCAGAGCAAGCATCTGAACCCAGGTGTCTGGCTCCACAGCCCCACATCTGTGACTGCCAAGCCACCTTCAAAGGTTCCATTCAGACAATAGAAAGAATGCTTGCTGTCCTTTCACCTTGACAGAGGAACAAGATCCACTGGAAAACACGGCTTTCAAATAAAACACACTTTCTCTAATTGGTCCAATCTGCTTCATTCAAGAAAAACAAAACACTCTCAAATGTGCAGGTCATGTTTTTATTCTTGTTGCTACGATGTAAGTATGGAGATTTCCAAGTGGGTCTCACAATGTCACATTACAGCACAGATAAAACACACAGGTATAGAATCTACTCCAGATGTAAGAATTTGATTTGGTGCTCTCTCACACAATAAAGATGAAACACAGAGATTAAAAAAAAAAAAAGAATAAAAAACAAAAGCAACTCCAACACAAAAATAGTGTTCACATTTTACAGGAAGAATTGAATATAAAGCATTTTACAGGAAAAAAGTGCATGAAAGAAATTTTTTTTCCCAATTCAATTTAGTTAATTTGAAAGCATACAACTAAAAAATTGGTAATACTTTCTGGGTTATTTTGGGGGAAGTTTACTTTTTTCTAAAGCATAAATTCTAGCTTTTGTGGCTCTATTGCTGTTCCACCAAAATATACTTGTAAAGGTATTCTGATTTAAGTTTAGTTAACTTTAATCCTCAATGTAACAAAAACTGCTGCAAATATATTCCTAGGAAATAACTAGGATAAAGCACATTTCAGGTATAAAAATGATTACCATAATACTATATTAAATTAGCAAAACATTAACTACAAGAGAACTTTAAGAATATATTCAAATATGCATCCAACAAGTATTTTCTGTATCAGGCACTGGGGCAAAACTGTCCCAAATCCCTGCCTGTGTCAGGTGTACTTTGCAGTAAGGGAATCAGACAAGAGAAAAGCAGACAAAATAGGGGATGTTGGGAGGTGCTACGAGTTTTCAAAAGTAAAACAGGGATGAGGGATATAAAGATCTCGGTAAAAGGCTTGAAATTTCATATAGGGTGATCAGGGAAATGAGAAGGCAATTTTGGAGCAAGCAAAGTGAGTGATGGGAGCATGTCATCAATGTCAGAGCTAAAGGGGTCAGGCCCTGTAGATCACATTAAGTATTCTGGCTTCCTTCTGGGAAGCCACTTGGGGGGTTTTGAGCAGGGAATGACAGGGCAGTTAGAACAGACCCCTCTGGCTGCTGTGTGGGGAAGTGACCTCAGGAGTCTCAGGAGAAGCAGGTCACAGCAGAAGAGTCTAGGGGCCAACAGTAAGGTAATGAAGGCCAAGGCGGCAGTGGTGGTGGGGCGGGGGCGGGGGATGGTGGTTAGCTCCAGATTCTGAACATGGTTTAAAATGGTGCTGACAGGACTTGCAAACACATCAAATACCGGAGATGAGGGAGAAAGGAGACAAGGATGGCGCCGAGGTTTACAGCCAGAGTGACTGACAGCATGATTCTGCCATGACCTAGATCAGAGACAACTGCCAGAGGAGTGGGTTTGGGGGAGAATCTCAGGAATTTGCATCTGGAGGTGGTACGTTTTATTTGACATCCAAGCAGAGGAGTCAAGTTGGATACAAAGGTCTGGAGCTCGCAGGAGAGGTCTGGGCTGGAAACGTGAATTTGGGAGAAGCCAGAATATGGTTCATTTTTATAGATAAGAACAGGGTAAGGTGTGGACAGACAAGGAGAGTTATGGATCAGGGTGATGAGGAGGAACCAGTAGCAAAAAATGAGAGGTCAGGAAGGTGGAAGAACGCCAGAGGCACGTGGCATCCCAGAAGCTACGGAGGAAAAAGGTCCCATTGGAGGGCCAGGGATGACCTATTTCAGAGGTTGGCAGCCACCTGTTTTTGTAAATAAAGTTTTATTGGAAAACAACCCCACCATTCATATCCTTATCCCTCCCCCACCCCACCCCCGCTCCGGGGCTGCTTTAGTTCAGGGGGCATAGCTGCAGCAGAGACCTTATGGCCCTTAGAACCTAAAAGATTTGCTACCTAGCCCTAGACCTGGATGGCTTGCCAACTCCTGAGCTACTTTAAGTACCAAAAAGTCAAAAAAGACTAAGAACTGAGCACTCCAGGTGGCAATGTGGGATCACTGCTAACCTCCTTAAAAGCAGTTTGGGTGGGACAACAGGAACCCAATTTGTATGTTTACGAGCTAGCCACATATATTTATGAGTTACAACTGACAAACAAAACTATTAACACTTTAAGAAGCCATATAATCATGGGGAAAAAACCTTTCACGTTGCACTGAAAATGCTGCTCTTCCACCTTCTACTTGCTACAGAACGCCTCTCCCTTCAAAACACGGCTCAAAAATCACCTGTCAGTAAACACTATGCAACCTACCCAAAAGACAGACATAAACCAAGAGCTCCTTCCAGCCACTGTCACAATACTCAGTCCCAGCACCTGCAGTCTAGAACCCTTTTGCTGTGTTTTCCACCAATAGGCTGAGAGCTTCTAGCAGGGACTGGGGCTTGGCCATCTGTTTCTCCAGAGGCTAGCAGAAAGTGGACACCAAATAAAGCAGGTACAGCACAAAGAACTGTCATGTTTTCCACAAGGAGTACCTTTCTCTATCAGAGTCCCTCAGAGAAAACTGGCACAGGGAGGATTTGAATCCCTTCACCTTTGAAGAATGGGACAAAGAGGAAGGGGGAAAGAGGCCCTGGGCCATCCCTGTAGCCCATTACCAGTACGCCAGGAAATGGGAACCAACTCCTAGAACAGGTCTCTTAAACTAAAAAAATTTTTAAGGAAATAAACATTATTGAGTCCTGAAAAGCAAAGGTGCCTTTCAGAGAGGAGACAGGAAAAACCAACTCACCTGGGACATGGCTTGGAGTTCATTTCCTGTCCCTGCTGTCTCCTGCTTGTGCTTCCTCTTCTGGGGAAGGGCAGTGTTGCTGCAAGGCAGAGCTAAGGGATGGGGGAGAGAAAGAGGCAAGTAGACATCAGGTCTACATAGCATTTCTCAATCTCCAGCCCTGGAAGGCTCCCTTCCTGATGAGTCTTACTGCAGCCATCAATTGGAAAGGACTTCCGCAGGCGGAGAAACTAATACTCTAGCATATACAGGATGAGGCCGCTTTTGAAAGGGCAGCTGGGATATGGCCATTACTCTACTTCGGGCTGCCTCCAGAGCGGTGGGGGATAGGGAATGGAGGGTGGTTTCCTCTCCCTAGGATCATGAAAATGAGGAATGTCTGCTTAGTGTGACCCTGAGAAAGCCCAGGTCCCTCCCTACACCGCTGCTTGACATTTTACCTCAAGTTCAACTTCCAACCTTTGGATTTCCCCGACCCGCGAGCCTCGGGGTCTGGGGGCACTATTCACGAACACTTGGGCCCGAGAGGCATTCTGTCCCAAATCCTCCCCGTCCCCTCACCTTGAGAGGGATGAACTCGTCCCCGGCCACCCCACAAGGCCACCTGTCACCCTCACCTCTGTTCTGCGGCACCGTGGTCACCGCTCGTCGCTGGCCCTTGGAGGTGAGGACGTTCCTTGAGCGAGGCCTTCCCCGACCGCGGCGGACGAAAGTGGCCTTGGATGCCGCAGTCCGGCTTCGGCTCGCTTCAGGCTTTGTGCGGGGGAGGTCTCGCCACGCCGGGGACCCTAGCTTGCCCTCCCCAGAGCTCCCGGCCGCACTCGCTACAACCCGCATGTCTCCACGAACCTGCTAACACACCTGCCCAGCCCGGGTACACCCGGCCTCCAGCACACCTGCCCCCACCCTACGCCAAAAGCGGCCGCAGAGATAACAGCCGCGCCGGGCGCGCAAGAACCGAGCAGCCCGCAGCCGCCGGAAGTGGGCGTGTCTGTTGCCGCAGCGCCCTCTGGGAAGCGTAGTCCCGGCCGGGCCCGCGAATGCGTCGGGCGGAGCGCGGGTTGCGAGAGGTAGGTCTACCCCAGGCCCACACTGCACGGGTCCGCGATTCCCCAGGCCGGTGGGTCGGAACTGACCGGAAGTACAGGCCGCCTGAGCGACAGAGCGCGATCCAAGGGATTGCTGGAGTCCGCGCCAGTGTTGGCGCGTGCAGGAACGGTTGCAAGGAGGCGAGGCTTATGGCGAGGACGCTGAGAGGGGGAGGAGGAAGCCGTGGTTCTCAAGCGTCCCGCGCGTAGTCACAGCCGACGGAATGGGGTAGCGCGGAGAGGGAGGGACAAGCCCGTGACTGTGATGGGGGTGGGGAGCGAAGAGGTGCGTGTGTTAGCGAGTGTGCCTTCGCGGGTCCGAGGCGCATCTCCTTGGATACTCCAGCCTTCCCCACCTGCCATACCCATCAAATGCGGTAGGCCCTCGTACTTGCAGACGCTGGTTCAGAGCAGCTTTCTTTTTTTAATGATAATGTGGAGTGATTTATTTACATATTAATTACCCATATTAATTTAAAAACAAATTATAAAATAGTAATGACCTCATTTTTATAAAAAGAAAATCTATGTATACATAAATATTGATCAAAATGTTAATTAGTAGTAGGATGATGGATGACTTTATTTACTTTGCAACTATCTATATTATCTGAATTTCAAAAATAGTAACATTCATTGGCCCCAAACTGTTTTTGTCAGAGCTGGATCCCTTGTATCCTTCACTAGTCATTTCCTCAGAGCTGCCCAGCCTCCCAGTAACAAGACCTATCATGATCTAATAAAAACCCCAAGCATAACATTCATCATCCTAAGTTAGCTGACATTCATTTACAAGACTATATCACAGGAGTGCCAGAGTGGGAAATCTGTTCATGAAAGTCACCACCATTAATAAAGAAAAGATGAAAAAAATTCTCTACCTCAATACTTGAGGAAAAACATCTGATAAAATCTAATACACATCTGTGATTTAATGAAGTTTAGTAAACTAGGAATGGTCAAGAACATCCCTTACCTGAATTAAAATTTAGAATATAATTGTTCTAAACTTCAAATATTTTCATTCAGCTTCAGTTAAAATTGTTTTTTCCGGTGCCGGCTAGAGAGGTTGCCAGTTCTATGAATAGAAACGAAAAAGCATAAACTCTGTCCTTTACTGTAAAGAATATTTACTCATCACTTACCATAAATATCAAAAAGGGTAGGAAGCCTCAGTCCAAGAGTTTAAGTCTTGCTTGAGTTAAATTTTTATAAGCCTGCCTGAAAGGCAGTAGTGATAAATTAGACTTTATCAGACTGAAATACTCATTATGTGAAATAACTTTTTCAAAAAGCAGTGAAGCCATAATATTGGTAGGCTAAATGAAAAATTGGATAACCTTTATTCACAGATATCTCAGGCAAAGGAGAATTAGTTGCCGTGGTTTCTTAATTCTTTTTAGAGAGCTTAGATACATAAAATTCCAAAATTCTCCCACAAGTCCCCATTCCAATAGCCACAACACCAACTGTACCTAATTAATATTTTACTTAAGAAACCTAACAAAACTGTGATATATAGCAACCACAGCCAAATAGCTCAGGGGTCCCCAAACCCCCAGGCCATGGATGGGTAGCAGTCTATGGCCTGTTAGGAACCAAGCTGCATAGCAAGAGGTTAGCAACAGGCAAAACAGCAAAGCTTCATCTGTATTTGCAACCACTCCCCAGCACTAGCATCACTGCCTCAGCTCCACCTGAGATCATCAGGCATTAGATTCTCATAGGAGCACCAGTCCCTGATGCAAAAAAGAATGGGGCCGCTGATATAGGTTACAATGAAGAGAGTCTTTCAACTGTGTTACAAAAATGCCTTATGTTCTAGTCCATGCCTTAAAGTAAAAATTTAAAGATATAAGTAGTTCTTTCTCTTGCTTTATATTATCCAATTCCATTATGAACAGACATCATACATACTTCTTGGACTAGACCTTCTTGCCCTCTTTCTATTGGTCTAAGGCAAGAGTGATCTAGACCACAGCTGAATGTTGCTATCAGTGAATGCTTTTGTGGCACAAAATAAGATTAGGAACCTAACAATTCTTTGCTCCAGTTTGCCCCAACTCCAGACTTTAATAACACATTTTCTGAGGATCTTTTTTGCCTGAAACCCACTCAATGCCAACAATTTCTATATTGGTTAGGTTTTTTTAGTTGACAGCAAAAGAACTTAATCTAATTTTAAAAAGAAAACAAACCACTGGTGGGGTACCACCTGGGAAGAACATGAATCAGGTCAGCTCTAGCAATCAGAACAGCAGGAACTTAAAACAGCATCTTTAAGCTGAGGCCAAAGATGATTCATCTTCAACTCCATTGTCTCAAGGCATCATTCACTGTATTTGATTGGATTAAAGTGAACTATATACAATTGGCAACACAAAACCTCAACAAATGACATCAGAGCAGCTCCTCAAAGCAGCTAAGAGGAGTTTGTGCATATTTATATGTGCATGGTTTCTATTTATAGTGTAGAGAACACAACAAATATCTGATATGTCTGCATTTTCCTAATTTTACTTTATAAAGTTTATATATTTAAAACTACTTGAACTCATTATATAGTTACGAAAATCATTTTCAATTAATAAACTACAAACACTTTCCCTGAGTACAGAAATCCACCTTGTTCTTTCCAGTGATTGCATAAGAATCTCCTGAACTGATTTTCCATGATTTAAGTAATCACCTTACTACTATTGGACATTCTAGCTGTTCCAAATTTTTCCTATTCTTTAATAAATGTGCTTATGCATATATTTCTGCATTTGTGCTATCTGAGAAGTACATAGATGTAGAATTGTGGCAAAAAATGATTAATTACATTGGAAATGTTGACAGGTAACGTCACCAATTGCCCTCTAAAGTGTCCTTCCACCAGTTTATTCTCTCAATATATGAAAATAGTTTTTCAAATCTATAAAATATTGGGTATTAGCAAACCTTTACATTCACATAAAATTTGTGTTGGAAGTAAGCTTAAAATTTACATTTACCTGATAATTATTACAGTTAAGAACTTCCTCCATTTTGATTGTTTCAAGTTCTTCATGGAGGAGTCACTTGTTGGTATACTTTTCCAGGCTGTATATCTTATCCAGCAGCACTTCTTATAAGGGATTTAACCTTCATAAGATGTTTAAAGTTCTCGGTCTGCATATGCCTGTTAACCCTGCATACAGTATCTTATACCATGGACAAGGTCCGACCTGTCACTCTCTCTCTTCAAGGCTCCTAGACTCTATGTCCTGCTTACCAAAGTCTTCCTTAACCCAAAAGGATACAAATATTCAACATTCTGCTCTAGAATTTTCATATTATGTTTCCTATTACATCTTCTATCTATAGTGAATGAAATTCTCTCTAAGGAGTGAAATGCAGATCTCACTTTATTTCTAGTTGTAGAACTAATTGCTAAACATCATTTAAATAATCCGTCCCTCCTAGTGACACATCAAAAATATCACTTTTGCAATATACTAAATTTGTAGGTATATGATCTTTTTCAAAAATTTCCTTGATGCTTGCCCATTTACCATTCTACTAAACTTCAGAACAAAACAGTCTATGTAAAAATTCTCAACAAAGAGTGTGACTGGAATTAAGTGAATGTACAGACACCTTTACAATGATGAAACATCCATCTAGAAACCTGTATGATCTCCATTTATTCAGAGCCTCTGTTCTCTTTCAATAGAGGGCAATAATTTCCTTTCTATATATGACTGTGACTAAATTCATCTATAATTTCATGTTTTTCTGGGATTGACATCAAAGCTGAAAAAAGTGGAATAGTTTATTTTTTCTATACTCTACAACAGCTTAATTATTGGTTCCTTAAAAGTTAAGAATTTATGAAACCAGGTGACTTTAAATAACGCTGGACTATGCAAGTTTTCTATTTCTTCACTTTTAAGTATTAGTAATATATATATATATATATATATATATATATATATATATATATATATATATATATATTTTTTTTTTTTTTTGGCCAGGACTAAATAACATCTTACATTCTTCCCAACATGTTTGAATTCATTTTTTCCAGTCTTATCCAGAGTTTCCGAAACCAAAATACAACCAAAAACATATTCTTTATGCATCAGGCCATACTGAATTTCTTCGGCAACAAAGAAACACAGCTTCAGAGATATTAAAAAGCCACTATATTAGTCTGTTATACATTAAGCTTTAATCATACTGTTAATCCTCATCATCCACCATAAGATATAACTTCAGCTCCAAAATTGTTATGATAACCTAGCACTCATATACTGCTTTTCAGAGTTTACTATTTAAAAATAATGCTTAAACAGACTCTGAAGAACACTGACCTAAAATTAAACAAGCATTAAGAGTTAGGCACTATGCTAAATGCTTATCAACTAGTTTGAAGTATCATTAGAGTTTTAAGAGTAACATAGTACATTCACATCTTTAAAAGACCACTGTTGTGGCAACAGTATGAATGAACTTGAAGGGAACAAAAGAGGATGCAAGGGAACTAAATTTTACACATTTGGAATAGTCCAGGTGAATGGACTATATTTTGGACTAGGGCAATGAGAACTAAAAGGGGATGAAGTCCAAAAATATTTAGTAGATAAATCTGCACGCCTTGGTAACATAGGGGGTAAGGAAGAGCTGGATGCCTGAGTTGACTCTGTAGCATGAATTTTCTGGTGATGAGCAAGGTGTGCATTTTGTCTGAAGACATTTCCACATTCCTTACATTTATAAGACCTCTCTCCAGTATGAGTTCTTTTATGTAAATTAAGGTGTCCAATCTGGCTAAAGGTTTTTCTACATTCCTTACACTCATATGGTTTTTCCCCGGAATGAATTCTCTGATGAACAGTAAGGGATTGACGATGGCTAAAGGCTTTACCACATTCACTACACTCATAAGGTTTCTCCCCAGTATGGCATCTTTGATGACAAACGAGGGATGATTTTGTCCTAAATGCCTTCTCACATTCAACACATTCATAGGGCCTTTGGCCAGTATGAAGTCTCCAATGCTGGGCACGGGATGAACTATCACTAAAAGCCTTTCCACATTCAGTACATTTATAGGGTTTCTCTCCAGTATGAACTCTCTGATGTTGAATGAGGCGAGTGGTCTGGCTAAAGGCTTTCCCACACTCCTTACACTCATAAGGTTTCTCTCCTGTATGGATTTTATGATGTTGAGCAAGGTGAGCCCTCTGGTTGAAAGCTTTACCACATTCCTTGCATTCATAAGGTTTCTCTCCAGTATGAATTCTCTGATGAGTGGCCAGCTGAGAACTGATGCTAAAAGCTTTCCCACATTCCTTACATTCATATGGTTTCTCACCAGTATGAATTCTCAGATGACTAGCAAGGTGTATACTCTGCCTAAAGCCTTTCCCACACTCCTTACATTCATAAGGCTTTTCTCCAGAATGCACTCTTTGATGTTGAATGAGTGAAGCATGATGACTAAAGGCTTTCCCACAGACATAACATTCGTAAGGTTTCTCTCCTGTGTGAATTCTCTGATGTACAATAAGGGATGAGCCATAGCTGAATGTTTTTCCACACATGTCACATTTGTAGGGTTTCTCTCCACTATGGATTCTCTTATGTTGAATAAGGCCTATGTGATCACTGAAGGTTTTCCCACAATCAGCACAATCAAAGGGTTTCTCTCCAGTGTGATAATATCTCCAGTGACGAATAAGAGATGTGTTCTGCCTGAAGGCTTTCCCACATTCAATACATTCATAGGGTCTCTTGCCAGTATGACATATCTGATGTCGAGCAAAGGATGAGCCATCACTGAAGGCCTTTCCACATTCCCTACATTCATAGGGCTTCTCCCCAGTATGAATTCTCTGATGTTGAGCAAGGTGTGCAGGCTGGCTGAAGACTTTTCTACATTCCTTACATTTGTATGGTTTTTCTCCAGTGTGAATTCTTTGATGTTGAATAAGGTGCACATTCTGGCTGAAGGCTTTCCTACATTCTTTACATTCAAAGAGTTTCTCTCCGGTGTGAATTCGGTGATGTTGAGCTAGGTGCTGACTCTGGTTGAAAGCTTTCCCACATTCCTTACACTCATATGGCTTCTCACCAGTATGAATTCTCTGATGAACAGTAAGAGATGACCTCTGGGTGAAAGTTTTCTCACATTCATTACATTTAAAAAGTTTCTTTCCTCCACAGACTCTCTTGTGTTTTCTTACCATGGAATTTTTAGAAAAGCTTTTTTTATCAGACTTGTGATTATAAACATTCTCTCCTGCATTGTCTAGATGAACAAATTTCCCAGATTTATTATATTTGTGGTTTATTACTTTAGTAAGGGTTTCTTTATGAGTGAGTGTTTCTTGTCTGATAAATGTCTCTTGACTTACCAGCTGCCTCTCAAAAAGATCTTCACCTTTCCTGTTTTCCCTATAAGTGGAATGCTCAAATCCATAGATTATAATTCTCTCCACTAACACATCATCATATATGAATGGCTTCAGAGATAATCCTTGTGTCTGATAGCTAGAATCCCAAGCTGAAAGATACCAAAAAAAAAAAATTTTTTTTCCTTTCATGGGCTATAACAAAAAAATATATAAGATGGAAAAGGGGATTCAAAAATAATGAATCCCCATAAAAAAAAACCTATGATAATAGGTGATTAAGAAAATTAAGATAATGAGGTCCTAGAGAAGTAGTCTGCAAAGAAATATTTTGTGCCTGTATTAACTAACAGACTATAAATTAAGCTCCCTCTCTCTGTTCTCTCCTACTTCTAATTAATTTGCATAACAGGTAGGTTCACTTTGTTTAAATAACAATATCCTCACAACTATTATCATCCCTACTGCTGCTCAACAATCTCTACAGAGTCCTAGCAACCAAAATTGCTTATGGTTTGTAACTTCCCCCCGGGGTTTAAGTGAAATTCTAGAGTTCTCTTTTCATACTCAGAAAATAATATCTTTGTAACCCATCTCCATTGCTTCAATACAGTGAACTCGTCATTTTTTATAGATCCCTGAACTTAAGGCTACATATAAGGAATTTTTTCATTCATCTTCTTACTTGCACTAGCCCATGAAAAGTGTCACTTCTCAGGTCACATCTTAATGGGAATTTGCCATGTGTACTTTTGAAGAAATAGTTTGATAAAAATATGTATGTTGGCATCACTATTATTAACCTCATTTTTATTTACAATCACGTAAATATCTTTAGCCAGATTATAGTCTTGAAGAAGGAATAAACGTGCCATGAACACAGGACACATTTGGTCTCCAAGGCTAAAAGACTCATATCTTACCTTAAGACACCTGTGACGTACTTGAAGCATACCTGAGTACCTCACATAGTTTTGAAAACTCTGAACTAAAGTATAGTGAAAAAGCTAAAAAGTAAATTAGGATAAAATGGGAAAAGTGGAAAGTTGTTGAATACATAGGGGCTAGTAGAGTTTAGATTTTTCTTATTTGTAACAGGAAACCAAAGAAAGATTTAAAGCAGCAGAGTATGTTATAAATGCAAACAGCACCTAATTTTGGATTTAAAAAGATTTGAGAAGCCAAAAATTTATACAAGTCTGTATGGTAAAATGAAAGAGG
The DNA here is from genome assembly GCA_004027375.1 of Macroglossus sobrinus. Taxonomy (NCBI): domain Eukaryota; kingdom Metazoa; phylum Chordata; class Mammalia; order Chiroptera; family Pteropodidae; genus Macroglossus; species Macroglossus sobrinus. Next base: position 34,551 of record PVKZ01005283.1, read on the forward strand.
GGATGGGAAGGAAATGGATAAAGATTTTGTAAAATGAATTATTAGAAGAGAGTCAAGTAGAAGAGAAGGTATTTGGAAAGCCCATGTAGTAACATTTCAGATTTCCCCCCATGTCTGGAAGGCTTGAGAAGACTTCTAAGAGAAGTAAATGAGGAGGGTCACCTTTGAAAATGGCTAGGCCATTATCTAGAAAGGATTCCCCTATGTGGGTCTCCCACACACACCTGAGATTGGGCTTGTCATATCACTCTTCATCTTCCAAGGCTCCTTCCCTTGCTCCAGTAAGGTGATCACATATGGCTTAGAGATGCAAAGTCCTGGATGCAAAAAAAGACATGAAAATTGCCCATGGTTTGGGTATTTCAGACTATAAGCCAGTTCTTAATTTTGATGGAATCACATAATATGATTAGATCAAGGATTACAGCACATTTTAAGGACACACTACACAAAGCTTCTGGCATAGTCTAGCTCTAAAAGTTAGACAATTTTCTAAGGAGCCAGGAGGAGAAATTCAGCCCAGCATTTTAAGAGGATCTAGAAATTACAAAAAGAATCAAGTGGAATGTCTAGAATTGAAAACTACAGTATCTGAAATTTTTTAATCGGACATGAGTAAATAAGTACAATAAAGGTCACCTAGAGGAAGAGTTTGGCATCTAAGTCAAGTTAATTAACAACTTTAAAAAAAAATCTGACATTTTTCAAATGAATATAACAGAATCTGGAGTCTCTACAATGTGATATTTAAACAGTGTCCAGAATGAAATCCAAATTATCATACACGAGAGGAAAGAAAAAAGTGAATCATACTCAGAAGAAAAGGCAATCAGTGGAGATCCAACCTGTAATAATGCAGATGTTGGAATTAGTAAACCAGGATTTTAAAACATCTTTTGTATCTATCTTGAATAATATAAAAAATATATACACTTGTAATTCCTCAGCAGAGAACTAGAAATTACAAAAAGAACCAAATGGAATGTCTAGAATTGAAAACTACAGTATCTGAAATTTTTTAATTTACTGGAGGGGCTTAACAAGACATTGAAGAGGACAAGGAAATAGTGAACTTGAAGAAAAATCAATAGAAATTATCTAATCTGAAAAACAGAGAAAAAACATTCTATAAAGTCAACAGATCCTTAATTACCTAGAGCACAGTATCAAATGTCCTAACGCATTTGCAAATGAAGTCCCAGAAGTAGAAAAGAGAGAACACAAAAAAATACTTGAAAAAATAATGGCCAAAAATTTCTCAAATTTAATGAAAGATATAAATTTAGTTTTAGAAGCTCAGTGAACCACAAGCAATGTTGACCCTCTAAAGAACAGAAAGCTTGTCTACCCAATGAGATGGTCCTATGACTGAGAAGGGTCCATGTTAGTTTCTCTAATCATGTCTGAAGCCATTTTCATAGTTTGTGTTTCAGCGGTTCACTTATTGCACGTTAATAAAAAAAATACAAATTTTAAAAGTGATATTTTGAATTTGTAGCAATCCAGCTATATTCTTGGTGACCCTTGTTATTGCCTACAGATGGTAACAATACCGTAAGGCACAAGGGAACACAGGAGAACAGTAAGAGTGACATCATGGCCTGTATTTCTAATTGCTGAAAAAGTATACCCATGGAACACTTGATACATATCAAATTCACTAAATCTAAAATTTCCATCAATCCATTAATATCCTCTTTGTTTCCTGACAAAAAGTTTTCATAATAAAAAGTAGTCCCTAAAGGTAGTTTCTGAATTGTGCAGTGGGGAAAGATCCTCACCAAGTGATACCAGGCTCTGATAGTTCTCCAACATCATACTCCTGTATAAACTTCTCTGAGCAGGGTTCAGCCAGTCCCATTCCTCCTGGGAAAAGTCTATTGCTACATCCTTAAATGTCACCAAGTCCTGAAAGGATACAAATACATTCCTGATTAACCAATGCTCCTGTACACACATGACTTCAGGCTGAAGCGTTAAGATGTCTTTATGCTTGGAGAAGAATAAGCTTAAACACAAGTTCCAACCTAATACAGTACTTATTGAAGCATTAAATTGCATTGTATACAATTATACTAATACATTTCTCATCGTGAGGAAATATGGACAGGTGGCCACAGGGCAGTAAACCAGAGTTTCAAGGCAAGACCTACACCGACGGTCAAACCTTCAAAAAACAAAAACAACAAATATTTAACTTGTATTCTGAAAATAGTACTCTATTTGCAAATACTATTTTGCAAATATTATTTAGGTAGGAAGAGTACTGAACTGATGTAGGTGACTTTTCTTCTTACACACTAAAAATAATGAATATATTCAGAATGCAGTTTCTTATGCTATGCCATCAAGAACTAGCATGCCATGCCATTCTATACCAGAGAAAGCCAGGAAGCAATATGAGGAGTCACCCAGCATCAGACTAAAACACACCCAATCCTCATACACTGCTCCTGAGAATGTAAAAGAGCACAGCCACTTTGAAAAACAGTTTGGCAGTTTCTTAAAAAGTTAAATATGAATTGAGGCCATGACCCAGTGATTCTACTCCTAGGTTAATCTACCTAAAAGAAATGAAAACGTATCCAAAGATTTATATTCGATGTTGACAATAGCATTATTCATGATTGCTAAAAAGTGGAATCAACCCAAAGGTCTATCAACTTATGGATAAACAAAATTTGGTACGCCTTTCAATGAAATACAATTAGCAACAAAAGGGAATGAAATATTGATAAATGGTACAACATGGACAAAATTCAAAAATGTAAAACTAAGCAAAAAAAGCCAGACACAAAAGATGTCATATTGTATGATTCCATTTATATGAAAGGTCCAGAAAAGTCCAATCTAAGACAGAAAGTAATCAGTGATTCCCTGGGGGTGGAGATGAGAAAAGGAAGTACCTGTAAATGGGCATAAGGGATCTTACTGAGGTGATGAAAATGATCTAAAATTGGACTATAATCATGGTTACACAAATCAGTAAATTTCCTAGAAATCTTAGAATTATACACTTCAAACATTAAATTTCATGTTTTGTAAATGATACTTCAACAAAATTGTTTAAAAAAAGAAATCTAGTATAAATTATCTAGAAATTGACAAATAGAAGGTATTATTGCCATAAGTATTCAAAATTGTTTTAGAATATCTACATTCTAGAGATGCCCACAAAACAAAAATAATAATATATAATCTATTAAATATTGGGAAAATATTAGTTAACTATCTCTTTCCTGTGGTGATATGAATATAGAGCTAAAATAGGGCCTTCGAGTCACACAATTCCCGAGTGAGGATTCACATCAAGTCAATGTTATATCCCAACATTGTCCATCAAGTACCCTTACTCAAGGAAACTAGTTTAAAAACAAAACATAAACCAATTAAACAAAAACTTTACTTAAAAATTTTTCTAAAGATAAGTTTAAATTTTAAAACTAAATTTTAAAAGGAAGATTTTAGAAAGGTACCCTAGTGTAAGATACATATTAATTTTTTTTCCTTTTCTAACACGCACTAGAGATGGAAATGGGAAAATATTACATTCGGAATCTGATACATCTCTTTAAAACACTTAAAGGTATATTTAACAGAAAAATTACCCAATCTATGATAAGAGAACTACAGAATTTTCTAAAAGAGAGTAAAACATGTCAAGGACACATGAAAAGCATACTACTGCGTAACACACAGGCCTGAATAAACGTAAATACATACTCATTTTTTATCCTAAGAAGATTCAAGCTTTCATTTCTCCTTAAATTAATCTACAAATTTAACAGACTCTCCATCCTGACCCAAACTATCATCACCTCTTATCCCATTATAACATGTCTTCCTGCTTTGTCTTTGCTTCTCTAACCATCTATTTTCAACACAGCAGCCAGAAGAATCCTCATGTGTCACCTCTGCTTAAACCCCCCCTAAGTCTTCCCATCTCATATAGAGCAAAAGCCTAGGTCCTTATAATGGCCTTGAGATTCAAAAGGTCCAGTGCTCATGACAACATCTGAAAACATCTACTATCTCTCCTACTGGCTCTGTGCTTCTTGCTCTTTCTGAACACAGAGACATTCAGGACCGATTCTGTACATCCAGCTGTCCCTGCTTCTGCAACCAGCTTCCTTCTGATACCCATGTATTTACTATCTTATTGTCTTTAGATCTCTGCTCAAATATCAGGTAGGAATTCCATGATCACCCCTGAACAAGAAAATGCGGACCATCCCTTACCCAGCACTTCCTCTCCTACTTACCTTGTTTTATCTTTTTCCACTTCATTTTTCATTGTTTGACATACACCAATTCATTTCCATATGTCCACTTGCCCCCTCTAGAGGGTAAGCTCCACAAGGGCAGGGCCTTTGTTCTTTGCTGCAGCCTCAGAATCTAAAAGAACTCCTGGCATGTACTAGGCCCTCAGAAGTGTTTGCTGAATACATAAATCCCAGTTTAAAGTAACCAGTGGAGTTTTTAAAAATTGCCTAATTCTAAAGTTTGCTGGAAAAATAAAAGATGAGGAGAAATCTGGAATGATAAGTAATAAAAGTATTAGGTATCAGCCCTCCCACATTATAAAATACAAGGTAAAGATGTCCCCAAACATGCTTTATACCATGGATTACTTATTTCCAAGGTCTCCCACATTAGAAAATACTAGAGGTTCATAAGCAGAGTAGATTGATGAAACTCTCATAGCTGACTTGTCAAGGACTTTTGAGGAATGACATATCAGCAGAAAGAGCAGCAATACATGCTAATCTGGAGTGTTTACAGATACTATAACCTGTAAACATCCTTGTAAACATCCACTTTTAGTTGAGAACTCAAAGGAAGGACTATAACCCAGGATTAATGGTGTACTGGAAGTAAGCCAGCCTTCACAAGGACTGAGACTGCGCCTCTAATACTGGTGCAGAAAATGTACAAGATGAGCCTGGATATGCAGTGTCAGAAATTTCTGTCAGTGCTCAACAAACAGAGGCACCCCACAATAACTGAGCATGACAATGGGATACAGGAGCTGCTGCAAGAGCTCCCAATGGCCAAAGCTGGAACAATTTGAGCAACAGAATAAAGTAGCATTGTATTATAACCTAAAGTATGAAGTAAATGTGTATGAGTCCATAGTGATACAATAACTGAATAAATAAATGGGGGAAAACATTAATTTCTCATACAGAATTTCAAATGATTTACTTAGATATTCTACCCTTGAGGTAGAACATAACTTCCTACTCCTTAGGTGTGGTTTGTGCATAGTTACTTTCTTCCAAAGAGCACAGTATGGAAAAGTGGGGGTGGGGGAGGTGGGAAGAATAACCTTAAAGTGGAGAAACCTGACAAACACTACCTCAACCAGGTAATCAAGGCGCCATGTAATATGTCATGTTGATGGTATGTACCTTTGATATCACAGGCAACTTTAGGCAACTTTCCCTTCATGATCCTCGTCCCAAAAACACATTACTCCACCTAATCATGAAAGAAACGTCAGATTTCTTGAGAACCCCTCAACTGACACAATGACCAAAAAGGAAGAAAAGTATGAGACACTGTCACAGCCAAGAGGAGCCTTGAGATAGAGAACTACTAAATGTCACATGATATCCTGGGTAAGATTTTGGAACAGAAAAAGGATATTAGCTATAATAAATCAATATTGGTTCATTAATTGTCATAAATGTCTCATACTAATGTAGAATATTAATAAAAAGGGAAGGTACATGTGTATATGGATGCCCTTTTACCTTTGTAATTTTCCTGTAAATATATAAACTGTTATACAAAATAATCTCTATCAAGAGGAAGATATCACAGCTTCAAATTATCTCTAAGATTTTTTAATATACAAAGTCCAACACTTAACCCAAAATAATGAAGCACGTAAGACAAAATCAAGAGGAAAAAATGAAAAAAGAGAAAAAAGAAACCTCATAGAAGATCTAAATAATGGATTTCTCCAACAATATGTCAAAATAATTATGATGAATATGTTAAATGAATTAAAAGGAAATATAGTGACTTTTGGCAGAAAATGGGAAACTATAAAATAATTAAATAGACATTCTTGAATTAAAAACGCAATCAAGTTTAGAATTCAATGATGGATTTAACAGCATATTAGAAAGTTAAAGAGAGAGCATAAGTAACATATAAAACAGTGAAAAAGATCTAATATTTACATAATTGTAATTCTGAAGGTAAAGAAAGGGTCAAAGCTAATATCTGAAAGAACAGTAATTGAAAAATTGATGAAAAACACCAAGCTACCCTGAACGCTGACTTAAAACGTGATAAAATAATGTCTGAAGGCTAACAAAACTGTGTGTGTATGTGTGTGTGTGTGTGTGTGTTTGTGGGTTGTTAATAGACTATATCCTTATCATCCATAATAGTAAGTGCATAGATAATATTTAAACCTAAAATAAAAATAAATAAATAAACCTAAAATAATCAAGGACTAGTGTTCCAAACATATTATTCAGGACGATGAAGTTAAAAACCAGAACTAAGATAATTAAGTGGTAACATAATGGGGATCCCCAACTTATTCCTATAGGATAAATGAGAGGAAAAAATTCTAATGGTATGCTAGTTTGTGCTTGTGACTTCTAATACAATGTCAGTAACAACATCATACACACAAACTCTGGAAAATTATGTTAGATGATTCACAAAGTGATAGTAATACTGAGCAAGATATAGATGCCTAAAATACATGTAAATCTTTTTGAATACTTAACTCTGACGGGGAAAAAAGCAGTGTTTTAAAATTAAATTAAAATGTGCCTTTTAAAAGAAAATGTGTAATTCAAACAATAAGTGGACAGTGACTCTCCTCATTTTAATGAATGTGTGTTTTCCACTTGGAAACTTCTTATTGGAAACTTTTCATCAGGAGAATTCAGGGCTCCCTTTATATTCAAGGTTCCCACAAATGTTTTTATATTACAAGCTTGAAAACAAGTTAAAGTGAAAGTAACCCAGCAGCAAAACCAAATATAAACAGGATATATTGAGGAAGAGATGAATTATGCAATAAATACTATTGAGTCAACTGGGCAGGCAACTGGGAAAAAAATGAACCTCTGCCTCACTTATGAGAAGTTAAACATTTAATGTAACAATTTAATGTAAATTAAATATAATGTAAAATTTAATGAAATGTGAGACTTACCATCATAGAAAAAAAATCACAAAAATCAACTCTCAATTTATCAGAATCTTAACCGTTAGATGAAAAACAGAGTATCTACATATTCTAGGGGTAGACAAAGATTTCTTAAACAGGACACAAAATACACTATGAAGGGAAAAAAGTATCTACCTATACATAGAATGGCCCTGAATGAAATATAAGAAGCTGAGAATAGTTACTGTCTCACAAGAGAAGACTAGAAGGCAAGAGGCAGGATTTAAGACTTGAATTTTGTACCATGTGCATATATCACTTATTTAAATTTCAAATTTGCAAAAACTAGGATAAGATACTTTAGGTGAACAAAAATACATATAAAATAAAGAGAATTTTTTAAGAATTTAAGAAAAAAATTAGAGATGAGACAAAATTCAGCTAGAGGGGTGACTCTGATTTATTCTATGAAATGGAGAGGGCTGTCGGATACATATTTAACATGGGACCCGACTCACTGAGATACCTCCATTCTATATAACAGAAACCAAATCTTTTTACAACACTGAATTAAAATATACATGGGGTAAGAAGTGGGAGCTCTACACTTCATCATACTCAGTTTCACTTATCCCTTAGGCAGTTTAAGGACAGTGCCCTCTGGGAGAACTGATCACCAGGCCCTCGGACAAGACTGTTTATCAAGAAATTTTCAGAGAAAAGCAGCATTACTAAGCCCTAAAAAGTAAGACTGCCTTTCTTGGAAGAGAAAGGAAATAACAACTAACCTGGGGTATGGTTTTCACCAGTTCAACAGTCATTTTCGTCTTCTCTTCCTTGCTTCTCTCTTGGAGAACAGCAGGGTCCCAGGAGGGCAAAGCTGGAGGAAGGAAACGGATAGTGAGCCATGAAGCCTTCTCTGCACTCCCAGAATTGCCAGCCTACAACCTGTCTTCCCCTCCTTCCTCCCACCTTTCTTTGGTCTCACTGCCAACATTATGGGCAACCCATGGCTGTTTCTCTAACAACTCTGTTTCTCTTATGTTCAAGATCCAAAATTTAATGTTTTTTTTTTTCTAAAAGCTGCCTCCCCATTCTTTGGTATTATTGAAAATAAAAATAATAAATGTGCTTGGATTATAGTCTCTCACTTTATTTTTGAAGTAATACTCTGCCTGGAATAGTCTGTCACTCTATTTTTGAAATAATCCTATGAAACAGTTATTTCCTCTGCGTTCTAGGGAGAGGTGGACTCTCTCCCTTCATGCATCTCTGCCTTATGCTTGGACACAGTCTCTAGTTCGAGAATCCAATCACAAATTCCACCAGAGACCACAGTTATTCTCTACCCTAACCCCCAGGGCCTTCACCTTCCTCTCCCTCTCTGGGACAATGGATCCTGGAGCACCCAATTCTGCCACCTTCACTCTCACCTGTCCTCTGCCCTTTGGTTTCCTCTCCTTTCTGTCACCCAGAGTTGAGGGTCTCCTACAGTCAGGAGCTCTAGTTACCCAACCTCTTGCTGATTACAGAGACTCTTGGACTGGGGATAGGGATTCTCCAGGATTCTTATCCCCGCAACGCACTGTTCCAAACGGAGGACACAAAAAGTGCCAATGCTATCTTCCAAGTTGACTCCTCATTCATACCACAGCCACACAGAGCCAGTTACCGGCATACAAGGTGACACAGAAACACTACCACAGAACCCACATATTCCCGATCACACAGAAGGCACGATCACGAGCACCTAAAGGAAGGAAATCACATGCAGTCGCTTACACCACTGTCTCAGGCCATGGGTACAAACGCAGAGGCGATACACAAACATCACACACTCATGGCCCATTGCCCCGTATCCCGGCCTCGCTCACACGTGCAGGCCCACAGCCTCACAGAAGATGCACCCGCAAGCCTTCAGTGTCTCTCACCCACACATAGCACTGTCGCTAGTATGCCCCCCCAGACACACACACACACACACACACACGCGATGGTCTCACACACATTGGCGATCACATTCTAACTGCTCTTTCTCACAGAATACATACTGGCCTCCACTCTCAGGCACACGCAGTCGCACAAAACCGCACATGCCGGGCACACACATATATGCGTCACTCACGCTCACTGGTCTCATCACATTCACTCCAACACTCCCAGGTTTCTCGCTGTCTCATACACACCCTGGTCTCTCCTAGTTCGTCACCCCGGGGCCTCTCACTCTTGGTGCTCTTTCACATACAGACACATCATCTCCCAAACACTCTGTGGTCTCTTCTACACCGCCCGACCCAGCCGCCTCACAGCCCTGACCCGGCGGAAACTGCGGCCTCAAGCAACCCGGCTTGCAGACCCAGGGAAACGCGCCGCGCGGGCCGCTGGGAAATGTAGTCCGCCCGGGTAGGACGCAGCGGCCCGCCTCCCCTACCCGGCCCGGCCCGACCGTCGGGCTCAGACTCGTGACCACCCAAAGGACCACCGGCTCTACCGGAAAGGCAGGTGCTCTCACCATAAGGGCTCCGGGAGTTGACGCCCGGGTTCCGAGTGCGCAGGTACAAATCTCCTGTAGTAAACAGAGTAAGAGGGAGGAATCAGGGGGCGGGGACTGGGCAGGGCTTAGAGTAGGACGCGTTCTAAATTGAGTGGAAAGAGGAAGTCGAGCTGCGGGGCGTGCGTGCGTGCCCACGTACGTCACAGTGTTCGACGGGGTTGGCCCAGGGGTTCGGGGTTGTAGCGGGCTGGGCGCGGGTGTGCGCAGGTACATACAATGCAATCTTCCGCTTTCCACCCCCTTAGCCCCTTGGAGACCAGAAGCGTCCCTAGTTACCGTATCCAAAAGCCTCGTAGCCGAGCGCTTGGTTGTTCAGTGTCTGGAGTACTGTTTGTGACCTGTGTCCGAGTGACCACAGCGTCATGCGGCCGAGGCTCTATGAGCCTGTCTTTCTAGGCTAAGTTTTCCAACACTAAGAACCGCGTCTGGAACCAAACCCCAACTATTTTCATCAGTTCTGAGACTACAGCAAATTAGGAAATTTTTCTCCTACGTAATGGGAATATTATTGTTATTAGTGTTAGGAGACAGTGTCTTATTTTTTCCTATTGGGCCCCCATGGCTGGAGTCGGTGCTGGGTGGTGGGAAGCTTCACTGTTGCCTCCAACATCCAGACTCTTCTCCCCAACCCCCAACTCCCTGCACTTCTCAAGCTCCCAGCCAGAGGATAGCTAATCCCCCACCATGCATGTGTTAAACTCCTTGGGTCTATTTCTGTAGGAAAAAAAGAAAGTGTCAGCATTGAACTGATAGGGTTTAAGCCATGTTTGCAGTGGAGATTGAAAGTCAAGGTGAGCTTGATTCGATGTATTAGAAGATAGCACAAAGTACCATAATGTCTCATTAACGTGCTTTGTAACTGCCTTTGTGCTTTAATCTGATATGAGATTCTATGTTTACTTGTTCGACTGTGTATTGCTGAATTCTCTTGCTAAAAAGATTCGCTCCATGGGAATAGTTCTGCTTGTTTTTCTTCTCTTTATGACAATTCCTGGCATTGGATGTATTCTATGTCTGTCCTGTAAATACACACCCCAGATCGTAAAAGCTTGTTCCATTTAGACATTGCCAAATGCAGAGGCGATTCCTGACCCCTTTCCGGGGGTCTAACGAAAATAATATAAAATCCCAGGATGAAAGGGGAAAAACAAACAAACAAAAAAGGGACACATTAGTGAAAATATAACGGTTGCGCGTGTGCTGAGGCTGTTTCGTAGTTCAGTAGCGCCACCTTGTGGACAGAGGCACCAAGTACAACAGCTCTATCTCCTGGAAGCTGCGATTTTCCCCTTGGAAGCCTAGTGATTCACATCCCCATTCCGTGCCAGGTCAATTTAGACTGAAAAATTAGAAAGCAAAGAACTCAAAAGACATTGGCCAAATGAAAATGGCATATTTAGGGGTGCAGCCGGTCTGCCCCTGGCATCATCTCAGTTTTACCGTTTCAGGGAAATTAAAGAGCCACCAGATCAAATAGGGCTTTTTTTTTTTTTTTTTTTTTACAGGTGTCCTTGAAATACCTGGGCCTGATTCATTGATGTTTTGAATAAGATGAAAGCTGATGATATTTGCTGATGGGGACAACTATCCAGATCCAGGCAATAAGGGTCAGGTGGCAGAAAAGACTGAAAGAGATGCTATCGGCCTTGCCTCAGACAAGACCTAAGAATACACTTGGGCTCTGGAGGGGCAATGGCCTGCTCACTACCTAGACAGGAGAGATAAGAAAGGACAACCGACTTTATTAGAAATGTTAGGCACTTTAACAATCACAGCAGTTGTCTAAGAGAGGGAGAAGTAGGTCATACTAATTACTTCACATTTTAAGAGATAGAATGTGCAAATCAATACCAAACTAAGCATATTACCATTAAAATAATACTAGGATCTATGCTAAGGTGTTTCTCCACCTCTAAAACCAGAAAATATATTTCAATAAAACATTATTTATTACTAAGCTATAAAACAAGAATGAAATCTTACCATTTCCAACAACATGGATGGACCAAGAGGGTATTGCACTGAGTGAAATAAGTAAGAAAGAGAAAGACAAATATCATTTCACTATATATGGAATCTAAAAAACAAAACGAACAAACAGAAACAAACTCATAGATGCAGACGACAAATTGATAGTCACCTGATGAGAAGGGGATAGGGTGAAAGGGTGAAGGTATTAAGTACAAACTGGCAGTTACAAAACAGTAATAGGTATGTGAAGTACAGCACAGAAAATATACTCAATAATATTGTAAAAAAAATTTTATCCAGTAGTTCCTATAAAATCCCTACTGAGATTGTATCCTGTGCAGATGGGTTACTATTTCATATTCCAGAAAGATGAAATATTCATAGGTTTAAAATACTGTCTGTCTCTCTAGTCAACAAATACTCTCTAGATCCTAAGATTTAGAGGCCAATAAAATAGAGTTCCTATCCACAAGGAGTTCACACTCATGCTTGGAACACAGGCAGGCATTTTGTATTAGTGTTCTGCAGAGAAACAGAACCAATGGGATGTATATAGACATAGAGATTTATTACAAGGAATAGGCATATGTGACTATGGAGGCTGACAAGTCCCAAATCTGTAGGGTGGGCCAGCAGACTTGAGCCCAGTCCAGTCTAATGGCAGTCTGCTGCAGAACAGGGAAGAGTCCATGTTGCAGATGAAATCCAAAGGTGATCTTGCTTAGAGGAGGCTGTCCTTTTTGTTCTATTCAGGCCTTCAACTGATTTGATGAGGCCCACCACATTAGGGAGGGCAGTCTGCTTTCCTCAAAGTCCACCAATTTAAATGTTAACCTCACCCCCAAACACCTTCACAGAAGCAACCAAACTAATATTAACCAGATATGTGGGCACCTTGATACATAAAATTAAATACTACTCTTTGGGGGGATATATCTAATGACATGTATGTACCATATACAGGGACTACAGAAAAGAATAATCTGAGGGGAAACTATCTGAGCTGGGCTAACCAGGCAATAAGGTGAGGAATGGTCTTTCCAGGTGAAGGGAACTCTATACTCAAAGGAACAGAATCACACACTCTGGCATTACTGGAGTTTTAAAAAGTGAGAAGGGAAGGGTTGGTAGATATCCACAAAGGACAGGGATCAAGTGAGAGTTCTTTGAGGGTCACATTCAGAGTCTTGAATCCTCTTCTACAGTTGATGGAGAGCCACCGAGCATTCTGAGTCAGGCACAGACATGACACCTTTTATATCACTTTGGTGGCAGGATGGGGAAGGGAGAAGAGATGAGTGAGAGAGCTGGAGAGCCAGCTAATTCTCTAGCACCTGCAGCCAGCCACCTCTGTCTTAGGCATGATTTTTCTCATTCAGTCCCACTGTATGTTAACAAGTTCACAAACCCAAACCAATCTCATGGTCAACATTTGGATGTAAGAAAGTAAAAGGAGACTCTGTTCCTAAAGAAATGTTCAAACCTAGGCTTCCAAGTGTAAGGTACTCTCCCATAATGTGTGGGAGCATTTGCTCCTATCCCCTTAATAGCTAGATCTGCAGATTGTCCCTCAAGTTAGGTGATTTGGACACAGGATAGGCAGATATTTAGAAATAGAAAATTTAAAGAGGAAAAATGGGGTCAGATAGATGGGTGGGCCCTTGTCCAATCTGACAAAGAAGAGAGTAGGACAGATACACACAGAGGGACGGCCAGGTGAAGAAATAGAGATGGCTCTCTGCACTCCAAGGAGAGAGGCCTCAGTAGAAGCGAACACTGCCAACACCTTGATCTCAGACTTACAGCCTCCAAAACTGTGAGGAACTTAATTTTTGTGTTTATGCCACCCCCTCTCTGACACTTTGTTATGGCAGCTTGAGCAGTCCGATGAAAAGGTTTTGGCCCAGTGCTGAAGTTAATTCTTTCACTCTCTATCACAGCAAAATCTGAAGATTCTGGGTTATTTGATCATTCTTGCAGAATATTGCATTGGTCCACCCTACTGATGACATTATGTTCATGAGACTTGATGTTTCATGAACAAGACAAGTGGTGGCAAGTAACCCAGATGATTTGGTAAGACACGTGTGCTCCAGAAGGTGAGAGACGCAGGGACCTGGCATAGAGGGAAGATTTTAGGGGTCCTGTGGCCCAGAGCATTCTGCGCCATTCCTGCCAAAGGAAAGGATACATGTTTGCACATTATGCCTCTTATAACCAAGCAGAGAGGAGATGGTACATCCTGTACTTGGAAAAAGTGCTCTGATTACATAGTTATGTGGAAAATATTGGTTTTGAGTGAGACCCAGAACAAAGTTGAGATTGTATTACAAGCAGCCTTGACTCCTGGGCCATTACCAAGCAAATTCCATGAGCCTCGAGGTATCTGTGGTAGGAAAAGATGCCACACAGAGCCTCAACAGGAGACCTGGATCTCAGACCCCAAGATTTATGTTGTCTGTGTCACAGAACTATACATATGACATTTGAAAAGAGCTCTTGACATGACACTTGTACCAGGAGAAACCCTCTGCCTAAGGGACACCGTTATGGACTGAATGTCTTTAATCCCCCCAAATTCGTATGTTGAAATTCTAACCTCCAATGGAATGGTGTTAGAAGGAGGGGCCTTTAGGAGGTATGAGGTCATGAGGGTGGAGCCCTCATAAATGGGATTAGTGTCCTTATGGGAGACACCCCACAGAGCTCCATTGTCCCTTACACCTGTGAGGATGCAGAGAGAAGATACCATCTATGAACAGGAACTGGGTTCTCACCAGACACTGAATCTGCAAGTGTCTTGATCCTGCACTTCTGGGCCTCCAGAATGATGAGAAACATCTGTTTTTTAAGTACCATCCTCCAACATTCCCTCCCCCAGTCTAGGGTGTTTTTATTATATTGGCCCAAATGGACTAAGACAGACACCAAGTGCTTATGTGGCCCAAACTACCAACACAAGCCAAGTACTGTTCAAACAAGCAGCTCTTGGGAGAGCAGGGGGTAAAGTCAGCAGCAGTCTCTCAGTAAATGTAAGATGTGCATCCAGGATAGGGCTTAGCCAGGTCTTAAGGGCAAGGTAAGCCACACAAACCACTTCACACCACCCGCTCCCATGCTGTGCAGTAGTCACCATGCTTAAATTTTCTAATCTTGGCTCCTACATGGTCCAAAGTATTTAAGAACATCTCTTAGTTTCCTTTTTAAACAGTAGGTTCCTTGATAGGTTAGAAACCCCCATTCTTATCCAGAATTAAAAACTAAATATGTTTGTTAATGGAACAGCACTTGGAAGGATATATTTATTCAATTAATCAGAAGACAGAACAAATATTTTTTCAATAAAGAAAACACAAGTGTTGAGGAATAGTTTTGAAAAAACAGCCTTAGGTAAGAAGGAAAGGGAAGGAAGGAAGGAAGGAAGGAAGGAAGGAAGGAAGGAAGGAAGGAAGGAAGGAAGGAAGGAAGGAAGGAAGGAAGGAAGGAGGAAGGAAGGAAGGAAGGAAAGAAGGGGAAGGGAAGAGAAGGGAAGGAAGGCAGGCAGGCATTTAAACTGCATAAACACAATCTAAAGAGTGAATGTAAAACACTGAACACAAATGAGGGGGAAGGACACAGTTACATTTGGAGGATGGAGGTAATTGTTTAAAAAGACAAGAGAGTAGGTTGATTGATGAGGAGAAAATTAGATCCACTGGGAAGTTCAAACTACAGATCCTCCAATAGGACATGTCCAAACACCTTCAAGCTGCTTAAGCCCCAGGGGGGCAGCTGGCCTTTGCACTATCACCTTTCCTCTGCTTGGTTCCTGTGAGTCACCTGCCCATGGAGACCTTGCCTTCTTGATCACCCAAGGCTGTTTGCCATTCTCCATAGGAAAGCAAATTGAGCTTAGAAATGAAAATGCTTGCAGAAAGGAAAAGAAATGACAATTAGCCATGCCTTCAATATCCAAGAATTGAGCCCCACCACCGCAGGACCAAAGCCTTACAAGAATGGCCAGATGGAGTTTAAAGGTTTTCTGAAGGACGAGAAGAGAAAGCTGTCCATTTCTGACTGTGCTCTTCATGGGACATAAGAAACAAAGAAAAGAAAGTAAAGAAAGGAGAGGAATGAATGAATGAACAGACAGACAGACAGACAGATATACATCAAGGAAGTTCCCCACCCCCAAGATTTCCAACAGAAAGAGGGAGGCAGACCAGAAAGCAGATGCTGAATTCAAGAGTGGATGCACTCACCCAGAGAGAAGAGGTTCTGCTAAGTCTCTAGCTTCATGAGTCCATACCGTTCTCTGAGAAGGGTTCGAGAACCCCCATTCTTCTTGGGAGAAGTTGATGGCCACATCTCAGAAAGTCATCAGTCTCAGAAAGGCAAACACTTTCTTACCCACAAGGCCCTGTTCAAGAGGTCAAAGCCTTGGCTGAACTAAGGCACCCTCTTTATGTTCGTTGTGGTGAAACTGTAGAGTCCAGGGATTTGTGCCGAGTGTATGTACGTTCAGTAGACAGCAAAGACCAGCTTGTTGGATAGTAGAAGCACATCTACTCCATTATCCACCGAAATCTTAAAACTGGCTATGGACTTCTTTTTGTAGTGTATTTCATAATTTCTATAATACCGAAAAACATTCATATAAGTGTGTGTGTGTGTGTGTGCACGCGTGCACACAAGTGGAGGTGGGGGGAAGTAACAGAAGCTATTCAATCAGGTCTCATTTGTTTTAAGATTTGTCTTTGGACGTGGGGTCAAATCTTGGGCACTGAAACATCTGCAGTGGTCACGAGGATCTCCATTTAACAAAATGACTGTTTTTTTCGTTTCCTGAAATCTTTACTACCACTGTCTACTCCATGGTCTATAGATGAGTTTAGTCCAACATGAAACACATGAGGACGAGTTAGGTTGACCGTAGTACATACGTACTGGTAATGGTCTCGTTGCTCAAAAATAAAAATGAAGCTGTAACTCACCTGGGATGTGCTTTCTAGAAGTCTGGTGGCTATTCTCCATTTCACGGGGCCCGTTTTTTGAAGAACAGAGTCCTGTGGATACAGAGCTGAGGAGGAATTAATTTAAAAAGGCCTCAAATCTGCTGCCATTCCCTTCTGTCTACTCTTGCTGTAAAACATCAAAATAGAGTGTAGTAGTATTTGACAAACAGGCCGTGCAATCAAAGCAGCCCCCATGTGGCAAAGAAACCAAGAGACCAGAGAAACAGCAGACAAGTCCAGATGTGGGTGTAGAGAGTTTGAATAGGGAGCTAACTTACAGAAACGCTGTCCTGGCTGTGAGGTTACTCTCTGTAAAACCTGTTTTCTGTCTGCAATGGGAAAATAAAAGTTTTAAAAAAATGTATGAGATAGTGATTCAACTAGGCATATAAAAAGTTTCCCATAGCAATGTTTCTTACAGATATTAGGCACACAGTACATTTCCAATTAACAAATAAGCTATCAATTGGATTTGCTAAACAAACTTTTCTGAAGGTTCAATTAGAAGGCAGGAGGGGTTCAGAATGAGGCACCTCAATGTTTCAAGAGAAACTTCTGCCCCTTCCTTAATTACACAGAACTTGAATTCAGGGCCGTGCCACAGTAAGAGATCATCAGAGATGACTGATCTCCATGGGAGGGCAAACCACGAATTATCGAATGTGCTTGTGCCCAAGGCACCTTACCCCATCCCCAGCTCCAGATGGCTTATACACCCATGTTTCCTGTCTGTTCCTGAACCTCTGGTGCACATGGGGTCTCAGAATCCCTCAGGCATGAGGGGTTCCCAAACATGCACATGTATTAAATTTGGTTATTTTCTCTTGTTGATCCCATGTCTATTTGATTATTACACCAGCTAACAGGACCTTGAGGGTACAGGAAAATTCTTCCTGGCCCACATGGGGCAAGTGCCTCCAGCCCTTAATTCAGCATCTGATTTTGGGTATCTCTTATTTTTCTATTGGGAACCTTTGGAGAGGCTCTTGAATTTTCATGAAATGTGAAAACTGAAATGAGAACCTTCTTTTAATCCATCTACCAGACATTCATATATATATGGGCTTCTATCTTCATTATGATGTCACAGAACTCGAGTCACCTCAGCATGGCCATGGCCAATTCTGTTTAGTTTTCACAAGCCTTTCTAAGTCTGGTGTAATTTCACTGTTGCAGCATGGGAACCTGCCATGGGGTGATATCATGGGATGACAGGTAAGAGAAGCATTGCCAGGTGGGTAAAAGAACCAAGCAGGGGTAAAAGCCATGTGTATCCAAAGCCAGTTGGATCTACAAGACATAGCACTGTTAAGATGCGAAAGATGCTGCATTGAAGTGTTTCAGGCATGTGCAGAAATTGAGGCTTCTTGAGTCTGAGTTCCTACATTTACATCAACTTTTATAAATGCCTGCAGCCTCAGAAACAGTGGGTGTTCTTTCCTCCTTATCTAAGATAAGTTTCTTTTAAACTCTTGATCCTATTTCTCATGAGCACATCTTTCTTTTTTTCATTCTGTCTTGTATAAAGCGCTGTTGTTTCTTTATTATAAAATGGACTCTATAGTTGTCTGATTGAATGTATGTGTTTATTGATTATGTATTCACTAACATTTATTTCTTTTTTAAAATTGGTCAAGGGTTGTGGCCCCCAGGATCACCTCTGGGTTCAGTTATTCAACAGAAGCAGTCAAAGGACTCAGCATATGTTATATTCTTGGCTACAAAGTTAGGGAATAGTCTATAAGAACACCCTCATTTCTGACACCAATTGTACATTCAGAGGTCTCCAAGATCACCGTTTTATCTAATCTGATAATTCACTAGAAAGATTCACAGAACTTGCTAAAAACTTATATACACTTAGCTATGATCTATTACAGTGAAAGGGTACACAGTAAAACCAGTGAAGGGTAGAGACTCCTGGGGCAGAGTTCAGAAGGATACTAGATGCACACTTCCATCAGTCCCCTCACAATGGGGTCATGCACAGCAAAATGCATCCCACCAACAATGCGTGACAATATGCACAGAGCACGGCCAGGGACACCAGCCTGACGCCAGGTGTGCATCCTTTACTGGAGCTGTTGTGTAGACATGAGTTTCTTATGTGATTCAGTCTCACCCCTCTGATACTGTGATACAAAGCCCCACTGTAAATCGCACTATTTGACTCTGGGGTAGTGCAAGTTGTCTATATAAACACAGATGTTTTCATTGGGCAGGACATTCCAAGGGGTCAGAGATTAACTCCCAGGGGCTGAGGGTGATGGCTAGGTCTTGGGAAATGTTCCATTCTTTACTACACAATGGCTAAGATTTATTTTAGCAGAAGAATATAAAGCAAAATCAGCTCATGGGACAAAGTCAGGAGGAAACAAGGTGCAAGGTTTGAGTGCTCTCCCCATGCCATGGAGTCATGCAGGACATGCTTCATCCATCCAGCAAAAGTTGTGATGTCATGTGAGAGGCTGTCCTGCTGGGCAACACTGAGACTCCAGGCCTGGGGTTTTTATTGGAGGCTGATCACAAAGGTACCCTCTTGCCTAGTATGGGCTAGAATTCCACTCAGCAGACAGATGTTCAGCACAAGATACATCATTTGCACAAAAAATTTAGGCATGGTAAGCCAATTTTATTGGTTCTAGGAATGGCGGGACCACCCTCAAGTCCAAGTTCCTAGAAACCAGTGAAGGGCCTGCCATGTTAAATTCTTTTCTGAGTTTTTTGAAAAGCATATAAACTTGCAATGAGTTTGCACTTGAGGCTTGCTTCCATGAACTTTGTGCAAAGTAGAAACTATAGATCGAAGGGCCAAAATCGGTTGTTTTAATGTGTGGGCATGAAGACAGTTTTAGTTTTGAAACGCAGTGATATTCACGTTGATGAAAAGTGAGGAAATAGAGTACATTTGTGATGCACTTATCAAAGAATCATTTAGAATTGAGATACAGCTTGAACTGTAAGTTGAGAATGTGTAACAGGGTCTCAGCAGAGGACATGCAGGATCAGAAATGAATGTGTATTTCATCTGTACTCTGACAGCCTCATCAATGGAAGAAGTGGATTGCCTGTGGATAGTAGAGACTTCATTAGCTGGTAGTAGAAGAAACAAGCAATTTATGTGTTGTCATTCCAAAGAGAAATTTTATTCCATGTTCTATAAGAAAAAGGAAACATTTAAATTCTACATTACGCATACGTTCCAACAATTCTAAGTTGTCCTTTGTGGTTAATAATTATTTTTAAGTACCACATTTTGATTCTATATATGTCATCATACCATTTTTCATTGCAAGGATCAAGTGATTTTAAAATATTTTCCTATTTTTTTAGTTAAGCTGCCTAAGTTCTGGAAGAATAATCAACCTTGGACATGTATGTTCTTTTTAATCCCTGAAAAATAATCTTATCATTAAAAAATGTATATTAAGGACTATATTACTGGTTTAAAATATTTACATTTTAAAGAGAAAAATTTAAATGTATTACTTTTATAGAGCTTATGATTTTTTAAATTTCAATTCACGACATGTAGAAAAGTGCCTGGCACGCATAGGTATTCCACAATGGGTCGTTTTTTTGTTTGTTTTTGTTTTTTTGGTAATTTGGACATTCAGCAGACAGATGACATCTGCAAATCCAGATTTCAGTTTATATACTGAGATTATGCAAGACTCAGAAAAGAAGCTGGTAAGAGCTGCATATTTTCAAACTTGGAAATTTGTATCATAGATATTTTCTGTACATTTATTTTTTTGGTAAGTCTGTGCCCTTAACAACTGATACCATATTTTTTTAAAAAGACGCAGTTAGATTCCCTATGAAATCTTCACTTTGCTAATCGTTAGTCAATTTTGAAAACATAGGTTTTCCATTTTAGGAAATGAAATTCATTTAAAATTTGAAATTTATCAAATCAAAAATGTAAAGCATTCAACCGTATATGTTCTTTATATGTTTTATTATAATCTCATTTTCAATAATACTATATAGTACTTCTATAAAATTTGGTAAATATTCATATTCTCCTTTTAAAGAAAAGGCTTCAAGGTTGATAAAACTGAACTCTTTGTTTAAATTTTAATGCATTTTCCCTTTAATTATGCTAATTGCTATGTTTTTTTTTTTCTGGCTTCTCAGGAGGTCTGGTTCATTTATTATTTGCAGTGTTATAGTTTTCTGGTCTACAAATACATTTAAGCTTTAAAAGTTTTTGAGTATAGATATGACCACATCCCATGGGTTTTGTGTCATACTGCTCTCATTCACTTCATAGTATTCTCATTGCTTCACTGAAGCAGAACATATTAGGTAGTAGGTGACAAAAATGTTATTTTGTTAATGTCTACTTTATTTTTACCTGTGTTAATGGTTCTGTATGATTTGTGACAAACGTCTCCACACATTCCTCAATTGGATACTTAAATGTTTAAATACTGTTTTAAATGCGAAGGGTTTTACTCACTATAATTTTTTGATGCACATTAAAATGGTAAGTTCTGAATTTTTTTACTTACATTACATTCCTCAATATGAATTTCTTTTAAGCTAAAAAATAAAAATGTCTTTGGCCTTACTTCCCACATACTTAACAGTCACAAGATTACATCCTCATCTTCATTCTTTTACATAAATTAAGATTAGCTTACACTAAAGGCTTTCCACAATTTCTCCAATTATATGATTGCTTGCCAGCACAAATTTTCTAATAATTAATAATCAACAGGTAGTGCTGGGAAGTTTTTCTACATTACCATATTAATATGATCTTTAGTGATAAATGTGATGATGATGAAACTACTGGTAGATGTAACATGACTTGAATCCAAAAGCATTTTTGCATTTGACAGGGTTACTGATAAATTATTTTGTTCTTCGAAGGATAAGACCAGTGAAGTCTATTTACAGAGAATTTCTGTAGCATGAACTCCTTAAGGTTGAGGAAGATGACAGTGCTTGAAGGCCTCTCCAGATTTCTTACATACATCAAGCATGGATTTTCTGATGTCACTCACGTAAACTCTGTGCTTAAGTGCCTAAAGGCCTTCCCAAAATCTATCCATTAATAAGGTTTCTCACTAGTATGGGTTTTCAGAGGTTAAGGAAGATAATGAACGATGATTGAAGGCCTATCCACATTCACTGCATTTACAAGGTTTCTCACCAGTGTGGATTTTTTGATGTCCATTAAGTTGCATGATAGCCCTGAGGTTGTTCCACAGTCCTTAATAGGGCTTTTCTCCGGTAAGAATTGTCTGATGTTGAGTAATCAGTGATGTGACTAAAAGCTTTCCCACACTCAGTACATTGATAGGATTTTCCTTCAGTAGGAGTTCCATGGTGTACATTGTTATGAGAGCGAAATAAAACTTTCTTCACAATCTTCACATTCATAAGGTTTCTCGATAGTTATGAATTCTCTGGTGTCAGGTAGAGTGAAACAGTACTAAAAGCCATTACACACTCTTTACAGAGTCAAGAGTGCGTAAGAGCTAAGGCTACTTCTTTCTCCTCCCTGACACATTAGCCATTTATTGAGTGCCAGGCACCATTGTGGGTGCAAGGAACACAACCATCAACACTCAGAAATACTCCACTGCAGGTACCTGACATTCTAATGCCGGAGAAATTCAATAGAAAAGAAAAAAAGCTACCGGTGCATATTCAGAAGTGATACGTGTATAAAGAAAAACGGCAGTTTATAGAGCATTCTTTCAGTTCTTCAGTCTTTCAGTTCCCATTGAACCTATCTTCGAAAATATTTTATAAACTCCTACCTCTAGCCCTATCTCCA
>PVKZ01005284.1:0-56053 GCA_004027375.1 Macroglossus sobrinus
CCTTCCTTCCTTCCTTCCTTCCTTCCTTCCTTCCTTCCTTCCTTCCTTCCTTTTTTCTTTCTTTCTTTCTTTCTCTTTTCTTTCTCTTTTCTTTCTTTCTTTTTCTTTTCTTTCTTCTTTCTCTCTCCTTCCTTCCTCCCTCCCTCCCTCCCACCCTCCGCTTACGGTATCTTCTGAAAAGCAGGTTTCATTGTTGTTCATTTTTCCTTCTGGCTTCCTTACTTGGAGGTTGTAACATCGCCCCACATCTGGCTCTAGGACGTGTGTGCTCCATTATGTTTCATTAAATGTTAGACCCACTTCAAACTGATCCTGGAGTGTGGCCGGGTGTGGTTCCAGAGGCGAGCCACACCTCTCACACCAGCCAGGAATACTCCACCTTTCCGCTCCTGACGTAAAATGACCTTCATCAACGTTTGATGAAGTTTGATGAAGTCCTGGTCTCTCCGGGACAGGCGGACCTCAGAGACACTGCAGCTCCACTTCTAGACGACTGCAGAAAGCGAACACTGCGGTAAAGCCAGCCACACACACTGTGTGGTTCCCCAGTGCACCGAAGGTTATGATGACGCTACTGCGACCTGGTAAGTGTGCAACAGGATCACATCTAAAAAAATGGACGTGACTTAATTAGAAAATACTTTATTGCTAAAATCAGTACCCATCGTCCGAGCCTTCAGCGAGTCGTATCTCTTGCTGGTGGAGTGTCTGACCTTCCATCTGTGAAAAAGCAGACCTGTGAGGTGCGACCACGCGAAGCACAGTGCGTGGAGGTGTGGCGGCACAGCTGTCGACTGGCCCCGCACGTGCTCACCTGTCGCAAGGAACCTGGCTGCAGGGGGTTCACGTGAGGTAGAATCCATCCTTCCATGCTGCTCTCTCTTCCCCCAGATAACAACTCCTCCCCCACCCCGCAAGCCATCCTGTCACAGGTCACAGACTGGCTACGTGCTGGTGTGGCCAACACCCGGAGTTAACTGCAGAAGCAGAGAGACCTGGGCCAGGAAGGAACCACCTTCCCTAAGTCAGGTACCCCCCATGGATGTGTTAGTGTGTGCTGATGACACTTTAGGATTGACCGAGAAGCTGAAATGCAGAGTGTGGCACAGATGTCATGTGGTAAAGCGCCTGTAAGAGAGTGTGGTGTGTGTGTGTGTGTGTGTGTGTGTGTGTGTGTGTGCGCACGCGCGTGCGCTTGATGTACAGCTAATACATCATAATACGGTTAAAAGACAAGGCAAAGAAATGGAGAAAATATATGCAACGTACACAAAAACAAGTGACTAATATACAGAATGCTGGCATAGCGAGCCCAGATGAATATTATTTTCTGTTTCTCCAAGGGAAGCATGCACCTGTCTCCCCGTTCCCAAACTGTGCCGTGAGAAAGTAACCATCGTCTTGATCTACTGGTACCAATCTGCGGTTCTATATCTCTAAATCAACATAAAAAAATTCTGAAAGTGCTACTTAAAGAAATACGTCAGTTTTGTTTAACACTCTGCTTCCCGAACTCTCTGATGATGAAGCACATTTTTTGTGTGTTGTATGGAAATAATCCATATAAATATATCTCATAAGGCTTCATGAGGAGGATTAAGGTAAATGATATTAAACATGTCCCAAAATATGGTAGGTACTGAATTCAGTTTTTTCTTGCTACTACTAGTCTTTCTATTAAATGCAAGACAATCCAACTATCTCGATCATTATCAGCAACTTTCTTACTGCATATGAAAAGCAATTTTGGTTCATTTGAATAAAAAATATATTGCTGAAAGTTATACAGTATACACACACACACACACACACACACACACACACACACATATATACACATATGTTTAGAAATGCAGTTTTTCCCTGCCTGTTCAGAATATGCTCTTTGATCTGATATCCTTGAAAATGATTAATCTGTAGTTAAGTTTATGTACTGGGACAAGTGTATCAATACTACACACATCCACTGAAACATTCAGTGGAAAAGTTCGGTTTCTACTATATCTTTATAATGGAAATGAAAAATAAATAGTAATCCAAAGAAAGGCTTTATGGAAATTAAGCTTAAGAAGTTATTACATTTTTTTTTAACCAGTAGTATTTAATTAAAAGTTTACTGGGCAAATAAAATAAAACCAGTCGAACAAGACTGGAAGCACCTGCGGGAGGGAGGGACGCAGAGGCCGCCCGGGGCCCGGTGGGCTGGGGGACTGTCCCCGGCAGGGAGCGCAGGCCTTGCCTCCCCATTCATGGGGCACAGCCGGAGATGCCACGCCCTCCACCGCTACGTTCTCCCGACGTGGCCGTAAGGCAAGAGCCCATAACTTCGGATCACCGAACATTTGTGCTATTGAAATTTAAAATTGAAAAGAAGCTACACGAATAAGGGACATCACAGTCCTCTGCCTCATAGGGAATATTTTATCAGCAATGTTTAGCAAATAGATGAATGTCACTTGGACTGCCGAAGCAGATACATCACTGGAAGGGAGAACACACAGATCCACGTTTATGAGGGACAGAGGGATAAACATGTCATTTCAGATCAGTGAGGAAATGACGGTTTATATAAGAAATGGTGTTGCGTCAACTGTCTACTACATACGGGAAAATAAGCCAGATTCTCATGATCCTGCATCAGGCAAAAAGAAATGCCATTTGGATCGCAAGATTAACATAAGGACACGAAACTCTAAAAGTGCTAGAAGAAAATAAAGAAGATATTTTTAGTATCTCGGCTGGAAAGAGCTTTCCTAGATAAAATTTAAAACTCAAATGCTACACAACGATGTAGCAAAATATACTTCATAAAAGTTAAAACTGCTAGATAGCATAATACATCAGACTTACCATTAAAAGATAGGGCAAAAGATATATGAAGAAAATATATGCAACATGTAAAAATAAAGGATTAACATACAGACTACAAAATGAGTCCCTATAATTCGTAAGAAAAAATCTAAAAATCTAAAAACCGGATAAAGATGATAAGAAATTCATAAGTAGAGATCTACAAATGGTTATCTAAGCATCAAAAGATAACAATGACTCACTCCAGTAAGCAAAGAAATACTAATTAAAGTCTCTAGTATCAGAGGGGCAAAATCTAGGAAGATTGATAACATTCATCAGTGATAACAGCATCAGTTAGCAAAAGCTTTGGAAGGCATTCGATGACAGCCTTCAACATTAAAACATGCACATACTCTTGGATTCAGGAGTTCAATTTCTAGAAATTGTCCACGAGGAGAATCATGAAACCCTTATTTACGACAGCTAAACACTGGGGGAAATTCTGAAACTAGATGTCCGTTCACAGAGAAACGGGTCATTCATTAACTTATGGGGCTCCACACAGTGGGATTCAGTGCCACTGGGAGGTAGGGTGAACCTGCAAGCAAAGTCCCCCACCGCGAGGCAGCCTCCCCGAGTCCGGGCTGGCCTCCTGCAGAGCTCCCCACAAGCCAGCCGCACCCCGGCAGGACACTGGGATCAGGGAAAGGAGATGGCATTCCCGAACATGAGTGTTCCGTGGTATCTGAGCACGGCAGCGAACCTGGTGGGCCAGCCCACGGGACTGCCGTCCCCAGCCCTGAGCACACACCTGCGACGCAGAGGTCCCCCTGCATGGGGCTGACAGTCCCACAGCCCGAGCGCCAACACCGCAACGCCCGAGGGTGGCCGCAGAGGACATCAGGTAGGAGACAGGCCATGGGGAGGGACCACGGTGACATCAGGCATCTCTCCCAGAGAGTGCTGCTGGGGAAGGCCGGGAGCGTGTGCCACTCGTCACTCGTCTATGTTTGTCGGACAAAAGCCATTAAATAGGACAAGGCTGACCTTATGTATCACCAAGATCAATGCCTTAGACACACCGTTCCATTAAAAAATATAAAGCAGTCTGCGGCCAAGCCACCCTGGACGAGCCCGATCCCGTCTGAGCTCGGAAGCTCAGCAGGGTCGGGCCTGGTGAGTCCTTGGATGGGAGACCACCAAGGAAGACCAGGTGCTGCAGGCATAAAAAGTAAAAAATTAAAATAAAATAAATAAGGGATTGTAAGCTGACAAAGTCCTTGCAATCAACGAGGCCAATCCAGGGTTGGTAAATGCTTATATGGGTCCTTCCAGTTCTTTAAAACGACACACGTTTACTTAAACGGCCGTGCAAGGGCGTGCAGTGGGTGTGGGCGGGAAGCCGGCCACCCTCTGGCGGGCATCACCGGTACAGAGCGGTCTCCCAGTCAGGGGAAAGCTCTGCGCTTGCTCAGCAGGCTTTCTGATCACTTGAATTATTCGAGAGGACGTCTTTGAGTTTTACTCATGTAAAGAAAATACGATCAAAACAAGTATTTTGAAAATAAGTGGGCTGTACGGCAAATGTTACAAACAATAAAAGCAACAGCGCAAGTTGGGGACAGAGATGGCAACCCCGAAGCGCAAAGGTTCTCACGTTTACAGAGAGACGACTGCACTTTCCAATCAGGAAAAAGACTTCAGTAGGATAAGCTGGAAAGGTGATCGCCTGGGGAACCGAGAGGAATTCTAGAATACAGACAGGGAGACAGGAGTGGGATGGCGAGAAAAGGGACGACAGCAAACCCCCTGGTCTGTGCGAACGGCCGGGTGCTGCCTCTGAGCCAAGACGAGAGATAGAAGCACAATATTCAGCTCATCTCCAGCAAGACCGAAACAGAAACGTTATCCCGGGTGGTGATCCCGGGGACATGGGTCAGGACGAGGGCTGGGAACAGGTGCGTAGTAAGACTCCGACTTCTCAAAGAACCGTTCAAACAGTAAAAACAACGGTAACTTTCATGGGCGTGTAAGTAGATATTTAAAAGTAATGGCAAGTTTCATCACTTACAAAACTGTCCAAAGCCTCTTTTTTTTAAACTAAGATAAAAAGAAAGTTTACAGATTTGGAGGTAATCACCAAATATAACCTTCTGATTATTTCTACAAGAGCAAATTTTAATTAGACCATTTCTGCACCACTCTGCTCTAAATTCTATGCATTTTCTTTTTCTTTTTCCCTAACTGGTGGCTATAACAGGATAATTCCTATCGGATCAATTACTCATCATACAAAAACTGATATGCATCCATTTTTCTCTCCACTGCTCATTTTTATGTCAACGCCTGTTACGTGACGTCGGGTGATGTGCCTCGCCTGACGTGGCCGCTGAGAAGTGTCCTCTGAGAAGGTAGCACCTGTGGTTGTCTCAGGAGGACGGGTCAGCATGGCAGGGGGTGACCCGCTGCTCTCGAGGGGACGTGATACCAGGTGCCAGGTCACGTGGGGCCCGAGCACCCGGCCGCGCTCTGCGAGCAGCTGGCACAGGGGCGTGCGCACGGCGGCCCTGACGCCCGCCTGTCTGGGTGCCGCCCTGCCTCCCGGCCGGGGCACGGGGCCAGCATGCAGACCACAGGGAGGCACCCGCAGAACAGAAGTGACCTTGGCCTGCCGTGTCACCTACAAAACACCCCGCTTTACACATCAGCCTTTATGTGTACACGTGATGCGTGAGTACAGTGTGCATGCACACGTGCACACACTCCCACATATATGAAAATTTACTGAAGCTTTTCCTAGTGCAAAGCTTTCCAAATTTAAGATGATATAGGTAAAATTTTTACGGAACCAAAAATGTCTCAGGATTATTTCAGGTCGCCCACGCCAGAACCTGGCTTTACTCGGAATAGTCAAATACTTGAAGAGAAGACTAGAAAGGCCAGATTTAAAACACCAACAAGAGTCTGCGCGCACGCCCACCCACTCGCACGAGCCATGGCTCACGGGCTCTCGTCGGGTGGGGCGGGGAAGGGGCAGCCGGGAGGTTTTAAACGTCCCTCGGTGGCATCTCCGCCATGCAGCCGGGGAGCCCCGGGGGCGGCCCGCCTCGGGGGTCCTCTGCCACCTCTGCCCCGCGCTCACTGTCCCTCACCGGGGTCGCGGAGGGCGGTGCGCGTTCGCCCCCAGGAGAGGTCACTCGCAGGCGCCGCTCGTTCTGCTAAACCGAGCCCCATCGAGGGACATTTAGACCCATAACTCTAACCTCAGACGACCGCGCCTGAGACAAAGTCAGCGGAAGGGTCCCTGAGGACGGGTGGCCGCTGAATGTACTTAGTCATCTACACCTTTTATTTTCTTCCCCCCAAACGCTCACATAAGCCACTTAGAAGCGGCAGCTGGCTCACGGCAGCCCCTGCGCCCGCCGCCCCCCTTTGTCCCCGCGCGTCCCCTGGGCGTCTTGTTTTCTGGGGACATACAGTGCTCCCAGAAGGCGCGTCCCCATCTCCATTGTTGCCGGCGCCTGCGGGCCCGCGCTCCCTGTGATAAGACAATCTCCTCGGGGATCGGGCCGTGGAGCCTGCGCCACGAGTGACAGGGGCTGGCCGTGAGTAACGGCCGGGCGCCGGCTGTAATTATGTCAGCGCCGAGCGCAGCGCGCGGGCTGATGAATGCGCGCCCCGGCCCGGCCCGGCGCGGGCCCGGGACCCCGGCGCAGGCCGGCGTGCTGGGGCCGGGCCGGGGCGCAGACGCGGGGCGCTGCCGCGTGATGGATGGGCCGGGCCGGGGCGGATGTGCCAGGACGGCGCGAGGCCCAATTACTCTGCCTTATCACCTCCACGCGACAGGGAGGCCCCCGCCGCCGCCAGCTCGTGGGAGCCGAGGGGAGCCCGTTTTTCTTCTGCAGGACGGAGCCACTCATCATGGTGCCTCGACTGTGCCTCTGCAGTGAAGGAAAACACACATGCCCCGCGCAGACGACAAAGAGCCCCGAGAACCAGGCCGGGAGACCTGTTCCAAATCTTCTACAGCAGAGCAGAGTTTTAAAAGACAGCTCTGTTAAAACTGGATGGGAAGGGCACGTATGTGTGCGCAGACGTGGTTAAGAACAGTGCCCCTGGCTCAGGAGGGAAGACTTGGGGGGCATAATCATTATATTCGTAACGTTTTCCGAAGGCCACGCAGAAGTCATTAATTAAAAGGAGCGTGCAGTTAGGAACATGTCTGTGTGGACACTGCCCACGTATTTCTCAGGCACAGGCACACGGCTCCACGCCTGAGAGCTGAGAGGACACAGAGTGACACACCCATTCCTGCCACCGCTGCCACCGCTGCTCGGGCCCCTTCCTCTCACGACGCCGTGTCGGCCGGGCGAGGGTGGCGGCCTCCCCCGTCGGGCGGGCAGGCTCGGGCGACGTGGAAGGCAGCGCCGTGGCGAGCGCCCCACCGCCCACCTGCGCACTCACAGACACGCTGCCCAGCGAGTGTGAGCAGACGTGCAGGACGACCCCGGTGTGCAACAGGAAACGCGCCTTCGCTCGTGAAGTGAACAACCCACGAGAGCCCCAAACTGAGAGGCAGCCACAGCCGTCTTGCGGTGGCCGTCATCCGTGAGGGGACGAAGCAGCACGGATTCCAGGAGAATCACGGGAGATCCATGCACAGCGTTAGCGAGTGCAGAAAGCAGCTCACATCCACCTGTGAGGCCACCTCTGTGACTCACTGCCCCGTGTCAGCGGTGCTAGTACAACTGACACCAGCACTCAGCAGTTAGAACGCACCTAAGTCGTGGGAACAAATCACGCGCCCCATCGCACCCTAAGGGGTGACAGATGTGCTTCTCTTCATGTCACAGGCACGCGAACGCAGCGGCCACACGACCCCTCTTACTGCATCTCTCCCGGCAGGCCGTTCTGTGGAGCTGCGTGCTTCTAGAAACACAGCATGTATGGGGGCCAGGGGTCCATCTACGACAGCCAGACACGAGGATGTGCGCGAACGGACACACAAAATGTAACAGAGTCCACGACGGGCACACGAGCTTTACCGTATTTACAGTCACTCGGAAGAAGTCAGACAGAGAAAAGGCGGGTGCAGGACCCCGAGTGGGCTGTAAATATCGGTGGGCGTCAGGTGTCATGACAATAAACGGCTGTGATGTCACCGGAGCGGCCTGTCAGATTTACTGGTCTTAGAAACACCATGAGACGTCCGTGGAAACCGTCCGGGATACATCACAGAATGGATGTCGCGTTTTAAGGGACTCTATTTACAAGGAGCGCTTGTTAAACGACTGTCCTGACTGGGCAGCCAGTGCCAGGCAAATCTGTGCACCACGCACAGCAGGGAAAGCAGTGCAGCCATCGGGGAAGCCCTCCACAGGAAGCAAATGAAGTCCCCACGTCGGGGGCAGACGACAGCATGACATAGCTGTGCTCTGGACTCAAACCCTGGCCCAGCGGAGGTCAAGGGCGCTCCGAGCAGCGCCCCCAGAGGCAGACACGGGCCGAGCGTCGCACGGAGAGCCAGAGGCCTTGAGCAGCAGCAGCTCCGGGTCCCTCGAGAGGCCCACGGAGAGGACGCGAGGCATCGCCATGCACGCGCGTCCACGCAGCCACGGGGGACGGCTCCACGGACCCCGATGTCCATGTGCAACGCGGCATTCGGCTTCCTATCCCGGCTGTGCCTGTCACCCGGCACGTAAGCGAGTATCAGAGCAGCTGCCCGCGCACTCACGGAGACGGCGCACGGGCACAGTGTGTGGCCACCTGTGCGACACGCCTCCCACCGCCCCACGCCCCACGTCCCCGCCTGGAGCGGCCGTCAGGGCCACTCAGTGAGGACGACACAGCCCAGGCCACGTCTGCCCCGCGCCACACGAATCCCACGTGCCCTGGGATCCGGCCTGCCGCGGAGAAGGTGCTTTAAAAACAAATGGAAAGTATCATTTGGGAGTGCACAGTGGCTGGAATCTTACTTTCAACTAAAATGAAAAATTATGTAAAGTTTTGAGAGCAAAACAAACGTCTCAAACTACGTGTCAACTACTTTTTACCCCCAAATAATTCAATCCAAGAGACTGATTTATTTAAACACAAACACTAAAAATTCATCACAGTTTCTCTCAATGGGAAAATTCTGATTTGTGTTTATAACAGTTCACGTATTTATTAGAAGTTATAATTTAAGAGGAAGAGATAAAGCACCCTGAGGAAAGAGAGGACAGAGTGAAGTTAACCAGGGAACGACACCCAGGTCACAGCTGACATACACGACACAGAACGATGGACGGGCGTTGGGTGGCAACTTTCAAGTACTTATGAGTAAGGAGTCAGAGTTTAACGGGTAAACAAACATTTTTAAAAAAGGTTAAAATTAGCTTAAAATGCCCTGTAAGGAGAAGCACAGGGTCACACAGCACCTTATCAAACAGATTCTCGTTGATCTCAACCGCAGCTCACTGCAGCTCTGCCACAAGGAGCAACTTAACCTCGTTTTCTAAAAAAAGGAACATAACCCAGGAGTCCTTCTTGCTCTAGAAGTTCTCACAGACACAGGAAAAGCTAACAAAGGGTTTGTGCTGCATTCTCTTACGAAAAGACAGACGTGAGATTATAGGAGATACAATCTTGTGTTTACAGACAGTGAGGGAAAGCTGAAACACGGTGTGAGTGTGAGTGTGTGTGTGAGTGTGTGTGAGTGTGTGTGAGAGAGAGAGACAGACAGACAGACACATACACACACAGACACACCACACCGAGGGCAGCACCTTACTCCACGAACGGGAGCTCATCGTCTAGAAGACACGCTGGTACAGAAACCACCCTCCTTTCTCGTGCCCCAGACAGACGACTGCCTCGCCATATCCCACACGTCCTAAGTTCTTCTTTCTTTCTCTTTTTCTCTCCTACACTTTTTCAGGTCCTAGAGAGGCGGCGACCTTTCAGAATATAGTGAAACGAATGATCTGAAAACGAAGCAAACAACGCTAAAAACGTTCTCTTGGACTCATGGCAATCGGTCACACTTTTATTTACCTCAAAGCTACTTTACTCTGTTTTCCTACTTTCTCTCGTTTCCCGCTCCCCCGGCCCCTGGGGTCTGAGCTGGTGAAACCCAATCTCGCCCTGCGAGGGGGAGCCTGGCTCTCGGCTGCCTGGTGCCAGCCCTTGCTGGTGATTAAAGACTCGTAATAGGCAGCATTGCAGGAGCCTCGGCAGCCAGGAGATATAGATAGTTACAGAGGAGAGTGTTTTGTTGTGTGATAATAGCTCTAGTGTCTGAGGAATAACCTATTATGCAAGAGACTACTGCCCAAAAAAATACGTTCTATTTTTTCCATCTCTAAGGCCTTTCTTTCTAACATAACACACGGAGATATATCTAACTACCACCCAGGGGACTGTCCATAGCAATTCCTTGTAGAAGGGCCATCCCCAAAGAAGGCTTGGGTCCTTCTGTAATGACTGGATTTGGGATTCGGCAGCAGCAGGTTAAACAAACATGTTTATCTCGATTCTACTTTAAGGGATAGCAGAGGGAATGTATGGTCACTTTGTGTTCAAAATGGCTCTCCTAATTAATCTGTGATCCCAATGCCTAGTTCAGCGACACCGACAAACAAAGCAACTTACTTGTGCTGATAAACAAAAGGAATGATGTCAGTGTTTTTTTTTTTTTTCCCGCTGTTAATGACGTCTGAACCCATCTGTAACTTTCAATGCTAAGGAATCTTTTTGTTTTCGAGTCTGCAGACTCTTTCTAAACGAGTTTTGCCAGATGAAAGTTTATCAACAGTAATTGAGGGCCTCACATAAACGCTCATGCTGTATCAGCACAAAGCCCTTCGAGCTGAAACGGAAAACTGAAAACGGCCTCATGTATGCGGGTGAAAAGCATGAACAAAGCGCACTGTCTAGAAAAACAACATCAGACACAAACGCCATCGAATACACAAACCGAGGCACAGCCACCATCAGACCTCCCGAGATTAAAAATAAAACTCACTCCTGAAATGGCCAGAGAAAGTTAGGAGGAGTTTATTCAGCAAGAATTTAATGTCTGCTCACGCAGAAACAGGTGAGAAAAGGATACATTTACACACAGCGAAACTTTTATAACTCATTGGAGGAAACCTGAAGAGAAGGCACAGTTACGGCATCGCTATGAGGGGCTCCCTCACACACGCCCCCCGAGTTCACTGCCACCGTCTGCTGCACGGGAAGCGCATGTCCCTCAGTGTCACGCGGGCAGGAGCCGGGAGACCCCTCTCGGCAGCTTGTCCCCTCGCCGGTGGCCAGCGCGGGTCGCAGGCAGCCACCACACTGACATCTGCCTGCGGCTGGCTGAACTGAGTGCGGCCGGGCCGGGAGGGGCCGGGCCGCGGGAGCCAGCACTGCTCAGGACAGGGACGCAGGACAGGGACGCACGTCTCCCGGAGAAGCCCCCGCTCTGAAGGAAGCCTGGGCCCCCGCAGCCTAAGAAAAGTCTGGAAAGTAACTGGATCCTCAGGCTCTCCAGCCAACCTTCAGCCCAGCCCATTTGCTCCTTAATTCCATTAACTGGATTAGCGGTTACAATAGAGAAGAACAGAATTGAGGTAAATGACATAGCATAGACTGGTACTTTAAATGACAAAAAGAGCTTTTATTTACCTTTTTAATTTTTTTTTTGGTGAGAACCTTTAAGTTCTACTCTCTTAGCTGATTTCAGTTTTACAGCCCAGTGTTATCAGCTGGTGTCACGAGCTGCTCAGCAGACCCTCCGAGTCCCCTAGGCCAGAGTCTGTCCCTGCCTTTCGCCACCCTCTCCCCGAGTCCCCCGCCCCCGGACACTTCCCTGCTGTTTCTGAGTTTAACCTTTCTTCCTTCTCTTCTTCCTTTCTTTCCTTTGTAAGATTCCACATAGAAATGATATCGTGCAGTGTCAGTCTTACTCTGGCTTATTTCACTGGCAAATGCATTTGATTTAAAGTTCCGCTCTAACTAGGCTTCTGGCATCACACTGCTTTAAATATCAAGCATACCTACTACTAGTACCAGGTCCTTGCACTGGATGACTTTTACGTAGTGTCATTCTTCAGGAACCTCAGAATCACCCAAAGGAACTCAATGCGACCTCCGGCTCTTCGGACAGGGGCCGGGTGCTGCTCGTGGGGTGTGTAATTCACCGCTCTCCCTGGGTATCTAGGACGCCCGCGACACAGACCCCCGTTTCTTCTCCTTGTCATTACTCGGGGCAAACGCAAGCCCGGCCTACCCACGGCCGCTCCCGCTGCCACCCGAGAAGCTGCACAGGAAGCCGAAGGGAGACGGAGACTCTCCGAGGACCTCGTCCCAGAGGAGGGAGTCGTCCCCGGGGCAGTCGTCCCCGCTCAGGACGCCGGCGACACGCATGGGAGGCAAGAACAAAGCCCGCACTGCACACCGGATTCTCAACACCGCGATAACGAAGAAGGTTGGTCTTATTATTTAATGATGCAAAATACACTTCAAGTGTTCAGACAGTGACACTATGTAAAAATGCATGATATTTTATCTAAGACCCGAAGAGATTTTTCATAACTGACACATTTTATAAAAATGTGTTTAAAAAAGCAATGCAAACTTTTTATGGGGAAATAAAGAATTAAGACAAGCATGATTTTTTTGTTGTTGTCATTACATCTTCAAACTACCCCCAAAGTGCTTCTGGCATCTTGCAAAATTAAGACAGATTTCAATTAAATTAGAAGTATTTTTGACAAAAATTTTCTAGGATACACACACATACACACATATTTCAAATGATTGTGACAACAGCAAATTCTGCCAACAGCATTTGCACATGTGAAAAGTTACTGAATTCGATGATAAAAAATACTAAACAAAATATTTAGATAAGTTGTAAAAGAGATGTTAGCATCAGAAAGAGCAGATTTCTGGTTGAAAACAACTACCTGAGTTAAATGTTACATCAAATAGTCTTAGCCTGCCTTCACCTAAAAAGGAAAAAAAATTCTTGAGATCAAAACCTAACGTATCGCTGTCTTCTATAGTACACACCGGCCAAGAGCTAAATAAACCATCAAGTGGGGAAAAAAATCAAAAGGTATTTCCAAGGAGTTTAGCAAAACAAAGAAGTACATCTTTATCACGAGGCGGGAATTACAAATCTTATTCCTCAGCTCTATGATATACTTCTACTTGGGCTTACAATTCCAAGAGATCAAAAAGAATTAAAAAATAGTGAATAAAATGAAAAGTAGAACAGTAAAAAATTTGTTTTCAAAGGATACAAGGTTGGAAGCACTGAGGCCGTTATGCAGTTGAGGGCAAACCCGGCCAAAAGCCGTCTTAACGAACACCGAGTTATTCCAAGATCAATAATGGGGATGCAATAAATAAATGATCGAACTGCCAGGGTGTGCCTTGAAATTCTAGTTTTCCTTAATTTACAAAATAACACTTAAAGTGCAGCGTAGGATTTAGCTTAAAAATTTTAATACTGTATTCTCGGCCACTTTGCATGACTTAACAGTGGGTCACTGTTTGATGTGCATTTACTGTCCTTTTTCCGTAAGTGCTAAGGAAAATACGGAAGCCGAAGCGAAGACGTCTCCGGTAAGAAGAGAAAGCCCGGTTACGGCACCTCACTCAGGTGGGGCCAGTGCCATCCGCGGAAGAGCGTGTGGTTTATTCGACAGTAATAAACTCTACGGGGAAGCAGGATTCACGCTACCAGAAAGGGTATTTACTCCAACTTATTAAGGGCTTTCTATTTCCTATTAACCACAAGTGGCAATACATAACAGAAGGAAATGAAAATATAGAAAATGTTAGATTATCTCCATTTTAATATAGAAACAGATCTAAAGAATTTGCTATACAAATGATATCATTTGTGGACAGTGTGCTATGAATCTCAACGTACGTTTTGAAATTATAACGAATAGTAATTAATGGCGAAAAAATTTGGAGTAATGATGACATACTCTGATTTGTAATGGATTAGACTTCGGGATATTTCAGACAGTAAAAGCTTAGGCAAGGTGCATGTTTACATCTAAAGAGAATGAAATGTCATTGCCTAAATTAATAATGCAAACTTGAAAAATAGCCCCAAGTTCAAAAGACCCATTATAAAATTCTTTTGTAAACAAATCTACATTCGCATTTTTCATGAATAATTATTACTACCAGTATTTCTCCACTAATGTTCAATTTGTAAAATGAAAAAAAAATATTTTCAAATAAAATTTAAATAATACTGCAATTTCTAATGATGGTAACTTACCTATAAAATAAGTGCTGATAACAGCTAATAAGATAGGCATAGTCTACAGGAATAACTTTCATGTATCTATATTCAATAAAAATTTAAATGGGAAAAATTATTTTAATATTTTAAGCAACAAAATATTATAAAAAGATACCAATAACAGAAACACCACCTGCTCTTCGTAGGAAATATGTGACCATCTTATAGATTTTTTTATCTATGGAAATCATTCATACTCAAATGTGTTTCATCCTGTGAAAGGCCGTTTTCTCTGTCGCCGTGAGGTAGGGATGGTGAGCGTTGACCTTAGCTACCTGCTCGTTTTTAGATATTTTGCTCATCAACAAGAAAGCAAAGGTATCCACTGTGAACTTCACATTCATTCAGAGTCCCTCACTTCAGGAGTATTCATGTATTTCCAGGCTTTCTGTACTCCTGGTCAAGGTTAAGTTGTCTTTGTTCACTAGTGAACACAGACCTTAGTGTATGTACACAAAATGCTAATGCTGCCATGCGAACCGAAGACGTTCAAACTGTTCACTTTCAATGATAACTAAATTAGTAATCAATCTTAAATCAAGATGAAATCACTCGTTTGCCAGAGTCTTTAAGCATTTCCAAGGGAAATTTGGAGGATAGCAGTAAATTTAAACGTCCTGGGTATTCATTCATAGGACAGGGACAATATTCGTAGAAATACCATCTCCCGTTCACTGCAGTCCCTGACAGAGGCATAACGCAGAAGGGCTCCAGCTGGCTCAAACGCACTTTCTAAACAGAAATGATGCTATTTCAGGGAAATCACTTGAATGGGGAACGAGGGAGAGTGATACAACCTCAGCCTCAGCAGAAGCATAATACGATTCCCAACCAAGGAAACCGACGCACTTTGACACACATTTATAAATACAAAGACCGACAAATCAGAGGAACCAAATTCAAACCCCGAGCTCTGTAGTAATACCATTAAAAGCCTTAAGTCATACTTCTAAGAATTTCTTCAAAAAAAAAAAAAAAATCACGGATAGGCACAAAGATTTAGAAATAAGCATTTTCAGAGTAAAAACCTGAAATAGCCTAAAATGTCAAAAAAATTTAATAAAGGGACTATTGTTTATCAGTCTAACTCGAGGCCGACCCAGTTCAAATGGTTCCGCAGAAGCTCTGTGCTCAAACGAGGCATTCTGAAACGCTAGGGGATTTCAGCGACCACCCCACAATTGATTTGAGGGTTGATATATTTTTAACAACGTCAAGAACTGAACAAAAGCCATCATGGCATGTATCGTGACTCAATTCTAACCCACGAAGACCTTCGGGGCCGTGAAAGCCCCACACCTCACGGAAGAGGCGCTTGGGCGCGCGAGGCGGTGTGACACCTGCCACCACCGGACGTGCCAGCGGGCTGCGGTGTCACCTCAGCGTGCTCCTCCTCATCAGGCTGGCGCCCTTGCTGCCGCTTTTACTGTGAGGAAGTGGCACCTCGGAGGGGTCAAATGACTCCCCTGGGGGCTGGGGGCAGGACGGGGAGTGACGGGAAGCGGCACGACGGTTACCGACAGCGCCCCCGCTGGAACCATTTTTCTTGTCAAAACGCTCTTACGTGATATTTTTTATTGTTATCACGTTACACATTTTAACTGTGAAATCTACTTATAAGTGGTGGCTACCACTTCGCTCTAGTTCACGGATGGGTCTAGAAACGGTCTTGTTTGAAGTAACAGTGCTGCCACTTAGAAATAACCATAGTTAGACAAGACTAATGCCCACAGAAAAGTCGTTACGATTTAAGTGTGACATATAAACTTATCATGAAGGACACAAAAACAGCTCCCCGAACAACAGCTCAAACCTTATGCACGCAGTACAGGCTGAAGGGGGAGAATCCTAACAGCTGAGAGTGACAATGAAGGGAAATTTTTATAATTTTCTAATTTCCTTTTTGTGTTTTACAGAGAAGGCAACCACACAGTATGACCTCTTTAATAAAAAAAGAGAGCATTCAATAATGTTTATTTTGAAAGAACTCAAATGATCAGCACCTCAGAATGTCTGTGTCTCTCTCTGATTGGATCACCATTTTACCAAATTTCCAAGAAGCACCGATCTGGTGTTAAGCAAAGACAGAACTCATAAAACGCTGAAAGAATGAATAATTAATGAATGAAATATATCTGTAATATCTCTGCACTATAAGATGACCTTTAAAATAAAACTTAATGCAATTACGAGGATAATAATAGAGATTATGGCGATATATTTACGGAATGCACAGGCTACATCCAGAGGAGTACAGAAAGCTATGTTTCAAAGAGGGCTTCAGACTTAAGGTGCATATGTGAACCCTTTTCCCATTTAGAGAAAAGGAAGGACAGCTCACAGAGGAGCGTGGCGTTTCCTAGGATCTGACATTTGCGGGAACTGAACTACTAACAGCACGCTCTAAGTAGACCATCATCTGCTTCCGAAGACTGTGGATATGCTGAGCGATGCGAAAATAATAATAAAGATTTCGTGGCCGACACTGGGGCCAGGCTGGCCGCGCACCCCGCGAGCGATCTCGGGGCCAGCGGGAAAAGGGCTCATGCCGGCGAGGGCGGTGGAGCGGACCACGCGTCTCCACTGTCCCCCGTCCACCTGTCCGGCGCTAGCCACCCACCCAGGCCACGCGCTCCGTGCTCTGGCTCCCGAGACGTTTGTCACCCAGCCGCCCGCAGACCCGTGGGGTCTCCGGGACCAGCTCCGGGGCAAGCTCTGGCCCCACGCTACGCCCCGCCCTGCGCTCTCCGCGTCCCTGTCACAGGGGCAGGCAGGACCGCGTGCCACCGCCCGGTGCATCGGGCACATCTGGGCGCCCGGGCCGCACCCACCCTGTGGCCCTCCGCGAGGGGCTGAGCGTGCAGGACCGCCATGCTCGGTGCGTGGAGACGCGGCCCCATGTCGCCGCCGCCTCCCACAGCACGCCTGCGTCCCAGAGTCACCACCGGCGGAGCCACGCTGAGTGCGGGGGCTCCACCCTGGCTGGCCCCGCGCCTCCCCACACTCCCTGAGCTGCGCTGCGTCAGTCATGAGTATGCCAGGCCACCTGTTCCGCCACCACGTCCCCAAACGCAGGACGCGTTTCTACAGGTGTCTCCGTCACCTAAAGGCGAACTTCGGTCACCGTGGGCACGACACCATGGGCACCCAATGCCCAGTTAACTGAACCGTTTCTTTGCAAGAAATACAATCACCTGGCATCAGGTGTGCCGAAGGATTGTAAAACCCTGATGTTGAATTCTTAAAAAAAAAAAAAAACAGAAAAGAATTTTATAATTTTATAATCTTGAAGAGTCACTGAAATCAGGTGGGGAAATGAACTCCTAACCTAGGGTGCGTGAGAGGCGCTCTAAACGGTGCTCACGCGTGGGGGGACCTCCGGACGAGGCGTTACCTGTAGTCACACCAGGGGCACCGGTAGGGCTTCTCTCCCGTGTGCACACGCTTGTGCCGCGTCAGGTGGGACTGCGTGGTGGAGGCGAAGTTACACTCGTCACACTTGAAAGGCTTTTCCCCTGTAAGAGACCGAGAACGTTGCACGTGAACAATCGTAGGAATCGGGAAGGAAGGGCTGAACTGTCACTGCGGTTTTAAGAATGCGTTCACGGGACCACACGCATCTGGGACACCGAAGTGCTTATTCTCAGAGGGGAGACGCCACCCGTTTTTGTTTCCAGCTTGGAACGGGGGCACGCCCTGCAGCTCAGACGCAAGCCACACGAGCAGGAGTCCACGTCACAGCTCTGGCTGGCCCTGCGTCTGAGTCACTGACAAATTATGTCCCGTGAGAGCCACTCTAAAAATTTCGATGAGGTTAAAGCCATGGAGAAGCACGAAACAGAGACGAGCTTTGGATACACAGTATAAAGCTTACTAAAATCTTAGAATAGGAAGCACACAATAAAGCTATACACTGACACCAAGTTAAATGTTGTTTGAAGTGAAGAGAAATTATGGTTGACTAAGTTCAGTAAATGGCACAAAGCATTCAGTACAGCATCTCACCGCACTGCGCAGATGGGACCCAGCTCCGTCCCACCCCGTCCAGCCACGAGGTGCTTCAAGGGCGCGCACGGGACTCGCCGCCCCTCGGACTAAAGCCTCTCTCTCCATTTTCCACCCTCCCTCACACATGCTCAGAGAAACCCTCTCTTAGCAGCTTTTAATTCCACTAACTGCACTGGCTGGTGAGCACTGCAAACGTGGCTATTTAACTTTAATTAATGCAAATGGAAATCCAAAACCCGATACTGGATTCTCACCTATTGAAAAACGCTTTAAGTCTGTTTGGAACAGCTTGAGAATGTGCATCTACTTTCTGAAGTGTAATTTTATCGAATCTAAATGTAGACCGTGGATTTCAGAGGAAAACCGAGCCTCTGGGTGGAGGTTATGAGAAATGTAATACACTGATTTCAAAATCCTAGAACAAGAAAAATAAAATAAAATGTTGCTAATAATGGTATGTTGATATCACGCGGAAGTGATACCGTGGATGTATTTGGTTCTGTTGATGAGTTAAGATAATTTCAGCTGTTACACTTTTCATTTTTTAATGCAGTGACCAGGACACTGAAATGACGCGCGCGGCTCACAGGCCGCACCCACGGGGAGGCGGTGGGCGGGGGCAGCCCCGCAGCTGCTCCCCGAGGAGCCGGACCGCACGGTCCCCCTCGTGGGCACGGACTCCCCCTGGACCGTTACGGGGGGCGGCTGACCGCCCACGGGCCCCCAGCTGCGGCTGCACGTGCCACGGCGTCCGTCACCCTCGGTGGACTGAGGAACAGAGACGGGGAAGCCCCGCGGTGTCCGGGCCGTGGCTGCGGCCCCGCGTCGCCCCGGGCAGCGGGTCCCGCTCCGCGTGCACAGAGGCCGTGTTGCCGCCCCCCTCGCGCGCCCCCACGAGACAGGGGAGCACAGGGCAGGGAGACATCGGGAGGACAGGCTGCGTCCACGGGGCTTGTCTTCCAGCACGTGGCTCCGCTGTCCCCGCGCATCATCACCCACTGCAGTGGTCTCCCCGACCCCCACTTACGACCACACCCCACCGCGGGCCTGTGGTGCGGGACTAAACGCAGCACACAGGGGTGCGGCCTGCCCGCCGTCTGCGCGTCCACGGGGGCTTCGGACGCATCCGCCAAGGATAAGGGGGCACGACTTACTATACGCTGGATAAGTCTGCCCATTACTCCTTATTTCCAGGGTATTTAAAATAATTGTATAAGACTTATGCAGAAAAATGACGGCTAACATATCTTGGGTTAAAACGACTCTACGCCATTCAGCTAGCAAGAACTCTGTCGGTTCTGAAGAGCGGGACACTTAGAAATTCGACCTGCGTTCTCCGGGCCTGTGTACGAGGCCTGTTCCGTAACTGCAGCGACCTTCGACTGGATGCACACACCGCTCCTCGGACGACGTGTCATCTGTCCCCGCAGCACACGCCAACAGTTCCAAGAGGCCCCATGGACTTCCACCCCAATCCAGATTTTGCCAGAACTCACTCCCTACCCGTCAGACCCCGAGTAAGGTCGGGAGGGTGACACCCAAACAAGCAGGCTCACCGTGAGGACTCAGGAAGGAAGGACAAGCCCGGCACCTGGCAGGGTGCTCAGGGACCCACCCTGATCACCACCACGACAAGGCTGCCTGAGCCCTGATCACCGTGAAGTCCCCTCTCGAAAGACCAAAGTAGGGGCCCACAAATGGTTCCCAGCCAACGCTCGCCTCCAGCAAAAAGACAAACCCACAGTGTACAGAAGACAATTAATAGTGTCATCTAGTGAATTTAACTTAAAGACACCCCTTAGCAGAT
Source organism: Macroglossus sobrinus (assembly GCA_004027375.1). NCBI lineage: Eukaryota > Metazoa > Chordata > Mammalia > Chiroptera > Pteropodidae > Macroglossus > Macroglossus sobrinus. Next base: position 19,905 of record PVKZ01005284.1, read on the forward strand.
CCTGCGGGCAAAAACTTCATATATTCTCTGAAAAAGAAGACCATATACAAAGTACAGTAAAAATCTTGGCGTTGAGAGAGATTTTTGACTCTTTGAGCCACATTGTCCATAAAATAAACGCCATCTACAGCACCCCACCTGAGGGGTCACCCAGGGTCAGCCTGAATAACTCTTCGTTCTCAGTTTATTAACTCCTGGCCAAGTCACTTAAATTGCTATGGACAAGCCAATTGTACTGAACTGACGCCCACACAAACTCACTTTCACAAGATGACAGGTTTGGCTTTTACCTGAGACACGATACAGGCTCTCTGTATCGTACGTATTACTGCATAAGGCTAGAGAAAATAGCTCCGTCTCTTCAGATCTGCCACAGGGCTATTCTGTCATGGAGACACAAACGTCCACACGTAAGCATAGCCAACGCTTCCTCATGTACCGGAAGCCCTGACTTGGTCAGCAGACTCAGGGAAGAGGACTTTAAGGGTACCCCAGTGGCACACGGGAAACAGGACACGAAGTGCAGCGTCATCTGGATGAGAACACACACGTTCTTAATTACTTCCCTAACGACATGCGAGGTACAACGAAACGACCGCTACGATCAAGACGACGAACACAACCGTCGTCCCCCAAAGCTTCCCTGTACCCCCTTTCTCCCCCACATGCCATCCCGAGCACACACTCACTGCTTTCTGTCACCAGATAGTTGCTAAAAAAGGAAACACACAATATAAGCTCTCTCGGGCCTTCTCCCAGCATTACTCTGTGACCCGCTCACGGGGCTCCTGGCAGAGATACTCCATTAATTTCTGCCGCGGAGCAGCTATGCGTTATATGACTGTCCCACAGGTGGATTATCCATTCATCCACGGAAGGACGTCTGAGCGGTTTGCATTTGGCGGCATTGCCAGTCAAGCCACCATTAACCTTCGAGTGGCAGTCTTCGCTTGAGCATCCACGTCCCCTTCTCTTGGGTAAGCGTCAGGAGTGGGACGAACAGGTCCTATGGTAGGTGTGTTAATTTGTAAAAAACTGCCAAAGTGTTTTGCGGAATGGTCTGACCACTTTACCTTCCTACCAAGAAGAGTTCATGAGCGCTCTCTTCACACATGGCACCAACGAGTGGTGTGGCCACAGCTCTGAATCTGTATTTCTCTAAGGATGCTAACAACCTTTTTATGTGCATGTTTGCGTGCACCGCTGTCTTTAGTGAGGTACCTGTTCAAATCTGTTGACCTTTTTTTAACTGGCTGTCTTCTTTAATTGTGGGGTTTTCTGAGAGTTCTTTATGTATTATAAATACAAAACCTCTACAAGATTCATGATTTACACGTATTTTTTCTTCATATGTGGTTTGTCTTTTAATTCTCTTCACAGTATCTTTTGAAGAGAAGTTATTCATTTATAAGGTTTTCAATTTATCAACGTGTGATTTTTCAAGATATAATTCTTTCATTTATGAATGAGACTTTAATGTGGTACCTAAGAATTCTTTGATAATCTATGATCACGAAAATTTTTCTCCTAAATTTTCTTCTAGAATAGATATAGTTTTAAGTTTTATACTTAGATTAGGATCATTTTGAGCTACTTTTCATCTACAGTATATGGATCAAAGTTCACGTTCATAGCATACGGGTAGCCAGTTGTTCCAGTGGCAGATTAAGAAGATTAAACGGCCTTGGCTCCTTCGCTGGAAATCAATGGACCGTGCAGGTATGAGTCTGTCCTGTAATCTCCGTTTCATTCCAGGATGCATCTGTTCACTCTGATGCCGACGCCAGGATCACTTAGTTACTACAGCGTTTATAGTAAGTCCTGAAGCCATGGAGCCTACGTCCTCAAGCTTATTCATCTTTCTTAAGCTTGTTTATTTCAGATCAACTTAAAATTCTAAATTTTAAAATCAGCTTGTCCATTTCTTTTTTAAAAAAGCCCGATGGGATCTGAAGCGATCAGTACGAGAGGAAAGAAAGTCTCAGTCCATGAAGTTTCCGTCCATGAAGATGGTATACCGCTCCACGCAGGTCTTCTTCAACACCTCTCGGCAGTATTTTGAAGTCGCCGATGTAAAGGCTTTGCACATACTTTGTTAGACTTATCTCTAAATATCGTACCCTGGTCAAAAAAAATGGACAAATACATGCATGATCTATTCTGTTCCACTGATCTATCTTTATGCCAATATAATACTGTCATGACTGTTGTCAGTATATATCCAGACTTCAAGTTAGGTAGTACACACCTTCCACTTTTAATATAACGACTCTATGTGGTCAAAAAATTAAAGATTTTTTAAAAGTACGCAAATTCACAAATATATACTGATGCTTCTTTATTTCATTCAACTTAAGTGTTTGAAAATGCGTTGGCATCATAACTCGCTGCCGACTTGTTTATTCTAGTCGCCTTCACAGGCATCTTGATCCATTTTTCATGGACCTGACAGGAATCAAGGTGGCAAAAGGGTGACATTACGGATTCATTGTCTGAGTCGGTGGTATAAATTAAAGGTCATCTCAACGCTTCAAAGTTAATTTTCTTCGTTTGAAGGTTCAGCATAAGCATGTTAAAAAAATGGTAAATGTAGTTCATTTCACTTCAATGTTATTGCATTTTTATGTCAGACACGTTAAACTTAAAAACAACACTTGTAAAGAATAATGTCCCTTATATTCTCTATCATTTTATTAATTTGAAATTCATATTAAACTAGCATACTATTGCAATAAACTATAAATCGTTATTTCATATTTAATTTGATAACACTTTAGATTAAATTCTGTAACATTAAGAAATCTTTAATTATAGACGGGCTGACAGAGAAAAAATTATAATGTACCCAAAAACGCTACATAAGATGCGACGTTATAACCACTAAGTAAAGGGAGACCCAAGCGTGTCCCGGCTCATGAGAGGGGCGGCGCTTCGTGTCGGTGTATGCGAACTGCCGTTTGCTCGAGTCTGTACACAGCGGTTAATCGGCAACTCGTGATGCATGTTCAACACTACTATTTGAACACGTTAACTGGTGTGTTTTTTTTAATCCAGAAATAATTTCTTCAGGTACCTTCCTCAGGAAAATACACTTCAGAAACACAGAAGTACTTTCTCATTTGCTGGTCTCAGTATATAGCCAAAAAAAAAAAAAAAGTCTCAACTTCTAGATTGAAAGAAAATCTTACAAACTTTAGTAAGAATTTCCGTCTGCTGATACTTGTTAATGCTTGAACTGACGGGCGCGTAGAAAGAGGTGTGTGCACTCGAGAAAGAAGGTTTGATGGGCGGATGGAATGGATTTGCTGCAGCGGGAACATCTCCCCAGAGCCAGGTGGGCGCATAGCGCTGTAAGACTTCAACTCCAGGACAGTGTGACTGTCAGGCAACGGGACGACCTGTAGACACCCCGCTGCAAGGAGCAGACGGAGGTTTTCCCTAAGGTGACCAACAGTGCACGTCAGTCCAGTCTGCGCTGATCTTCACACTTTCCCAGACAAGCACCAGTCCTGACACGCCCTGCCTCTCCCGCACGTCTGAGTGAGAAGTGGGGGGCAGAGAGGGGACCCCAGGGTGCCCACGGGCAGAGCGGTGCCCTCGTGTGGCCGCGGTTGGGCTGGGAAGCGCACACGTCGCAACCCTCTGGGTGGGCTGGGCTGGGCTGGCGGTTACTGAGCCGGCCAGGACTCGCCAACGACGCGTGAGGACGGGCCCCTGGGCCCTGCGACCAAGGGACTCTGACAGGTGATAGAAGCAACTCTTGGGACAGACGACACTCCGGTTCAGCCCCAGACAGCCGGGCTGCAGTGGGGGATAGTCACGCCGTCTGCAAACTTCCGAGCCCTGTTCCTGTCCCGGCCGACTGTCATTTGCGTGGGCACGCTGCAGTAAAAAGGGAAACCGTGGCAAAGAGGACACAGCAGACAGAGAAACACAGATTTCCAAGGCACCGTTCAGTTCTGGCCTTGAAAAACCAGGAATGCATTGCTTAGATCTCACAAAGCCAGCGTGAGAGCCGAGGGCCCAGCCTGAGCTGTCCTAAGCCGCTGGCTGAAGCCAACGGTCTTCAGTCCCGACTTCGGGATTAAAGAATCGGGTTTGATTTGCGCCACAGTGGCAGATAAATGCCAAGAAGACAGATGCCTGTGTGTGTCAGACACTGTCCTGTGTGGTATGAAGTTAATAGCGAAGTAATAAGGAGCCTCCGGACCTGACATAAAATATAAAGTTGTGCCTGCTCGACACAGGCTCCGCGATCGATCACCTGCGGGCGCCGGTGACCGCAGCATCACCGTCCCCACTGCGGCGGGAGACGGGGCGGGGCGGGGCCACGCCGGCAGGGACGGCCCAGGAAGGGTCTCCCGGCCCCCGGGACGCGGCAGCCACAGCGACACGTGAACGGTGCCCATCAGGCACTGACACTGAGAACAGACACGCGCACGGACACACTTTGCCACACGCATTTTCATCTCCCCCGAGAGGGCAGCCGAGACGGCTCCCGTCCTCGGGCCCCGGCTCCCGTCGCTGGCACGGAACCCTCACGTCGCCGGATTAAAACACGCGATCACAGGTTGCTCCTGCAAACTCAAAACCAGCTTCTGCGTCTACACAGTTAGTTACGATGAACACTGCAGATTTCTCTTCGGCTCAGTAATAACTTGTCTCATACACAAATATGAATCACATAAGCTCAAGATCTAAAAGGAATGGCTCGCATTAATTCTCATTAATCTTTCAAAAACCATCCTGGGCATTATAGCCACCTGCAGCCAACTCCTAAATACAACATATCAAGAAGCAAAATGCGCAATACACGTATTTCGTGTATCTTAATTTCACGCCATTCTGAGTGTCGCTGCCAACCTCAGCCTCTCTCATTGCACCCAAAGAACCACATTCGAGTACAGGCCGTGCTACCGCGTGACTTCTCACCTAACGAGGTCACTTCTGGGAGTGAAGAGACGTGTGTGATCACTGGAAGGGGCGATGCCATACCAGCACTGTCCCAGGCGCGTGATTTAGAATTACTAAGATAATTACTTATAGGGTCATTACAGCACGCCAACGGGTCAGCAACTTTAATACAAGGTTAAAGTTTCCATCCTGACCAAGGCATCCATTCATTGTGACATCACCGAGAATGTGCCTCACGAACACCAGGACCCTCCTCCCTGCTCAGATCTCCCTACGCTGCCCCCTCTTCACCTGCGCCCCTCTTCCCAATAGCGAAAGTAACTGACACGTGACCACCTGAAACCACGCCCACGCGGCAGCTCACAGAGGGGCTGCGGGCAGGGGCGGGGCGGTCAGGTGAGCCAGGGACACGGGGGGAGGGGGGCTGGAGACAGGTGAGCGGCCACGGCGGGGGCGAGGGGGACAGCAGGTGCGGGGGTGGCTCGCCCCCGGGTCCCCATATCCCAGGCCTGCTGCACCTGTGCTCGGAGGGCCGGACCCTTCCTTCCTCAGTAACCTGAGTTTTCAGAGCACACCTGACCCATCAAACAGGAAGGAGGCCGACATTGTTAGAACATGAAAATGGATGAACTGACATTTTGTGCAATGCAAACGGAATTTCGAGCACACACATTGCACGGGCCCCGAAAGACCAGCGCGGGGACCGAGGGCGGGCGCGGGTGGGGCTGCGCGACGCCCCCGCACGGACCTACCTGTGTGCTGCCGCCGGTGCTTGGTCAGCGCGTGCCGCGTGCCACCCGCAAAGCCACAGAGGTCACACAGGAACGACTTCTCGCCTGTTGCAACAATAAACAGATGAGGGATTGCGGAGGTCACAGATCATTAAAACATATCTATCAAGGCTTTCAGGGTTACTAATTCCTCCAATCAAATGTTTCCATGTAAATATGTCAAATGGGAATGAAATTACCACTGCGGTTTATTGACTGTGATAAAATCTGAAAAGCACCACTGAACATAATTACATACTTGTCAGACCCATAAAAATTAGCTTTATTATCAATGGAATGGTTTCGTACAACTTCATTTCTGGTAGATGTCTTCCAGATGGGGCTGCTTCATGCACCCGAACAGTTTTTATGCACATCCTGATTTTTTACAATTCCCATACATCTGGCCTTCCCGAGCTGGGCAGAGATGGCCTGGAACGGTTAATATACAGTATATATGATGCCGCTGAAATAAAACACACTGGATTCTCTAACAGCTGAATGGGTTTTAGCTGATTCTAGCAGGGTCGTCTTTAACCACTTGCTACTCAGTGATATGAACTCAGTGGTTTCCTTGAACGTAGTGAAGACCCCGAGCGTAACGTCTAGGTTAGCAAGAACCCACAGCGTTCAGAGCTGGTAACGTTTCTCGAACTTTCATGGCACGAAAAAGGAAGTCTAGAAATTGTACGAAACTCCTATTATTAATCTCTAATGATAACTCTGGACTCAGAACCTCTGCCACAATTAGAGCCGGATTGGGCAGGCTGAGTATTTGTTAAAAGTGTATAAATGCTCATTTTGGGGGCATTTTTACACACGCTAACATTTTGCCCTACAGTTTATAAATGCAATCCATCTTTCTCCTGTAGCATATTCAGGCAGTAAGTGCTGGCAAGCCGAGCTGTTTATCCCACCAGGCTCACGACGGAGGGCGAAAAGGAATAAAAAGGCTAACCTTGGAGAGATTCAGTGAAATGATAAAGTACTTCTCCAAAAATAAAATAAATCATTTGTATCTACTTTATCTACTCGTTTAGATGTTTAACGCCACGAGTCTTTCGGGGGTTTGGTCTGAGTCGGCCTGCTTTGTTCGGAAATGTTTTGGTGAACCACACGCAGATTGAGCTTGAGCTGTTCTGGAAATGGTAACTGCCTTTATAAGGTTAGAAAAAATACTAACTGGAAGGCAGACTAACTTCAGTCATCGGTCCGCCCTTTCGTTAAGAGCATTACTAGCTTTTCATAACTTGAACATATATTAATAGAGTTTTAACCAAATTATGTGCACTCTTATTTCACAACGGTATGCTAAAATGTTCATTATCGTCATTTATAAAATAAAGCTGAATTTAAATGTTTTTCCTCTCTTTCCTTTCCCGTTTGGGGGTTAAGTTGATTCCTTGACATCAGTATTTCACTACAGAAAAAAAAAAAGAATAGAGTAGATGGACTGTGAAGAATAAAGCTGAATTATAATCACTCATTTAATTATTTAATCAATTAGAAATATAAATCTTTCTAACTAGATGTATTATCCATTAAATAACAACGAATGTGGACTTTTAAAAAATCCCAATGATTTCCTTGTTAATATCAACACACTATTGTATGTTGAGGCAGAACCGTTCTCGGCGATTCATTCGCCATCAGCGTTCCGAGGGCGGTCGCTCGTGCGTGTGCGGACACGCAAGTGTGTGCCGGCTCGCGCACACGCGCGTGCACCCGGCGGTGTGCGGGGTGGACATCTCAGGGCCGTGCCATCTAGCCAGCACGGTCTCTGATGACAAAGAGCGTACTTATCCCCTCTGCCCCCCACCCCAGGGCATGAGCCCTTTCTCTCACCGGGGAACTTCTCGGGGACCCTTCTTATAAAATAAGAACATTCACACACGCAGAAATGTCCCGACGAGGTGGACATTGTTTACAGGCATGCACGCTGCATGTATTCCTAAGTTTCATTCCCTTCGCAGCTGAGATGTATGGGCACAAAGACAAAATTATTACTTTTCCACGTGATCTGGTTTTAGATACATTAGTGACCTTGATTTTGTGATGTGTAGCATTTTATTTAGGATGTTAGCCTGCAATGTATTGTATGTCACAGATACCTTGGTGGCTTGATTTGTTTGTCATTCTAAATTCAATTTTCACTCACCTTTTTTTTTTTTTTTTCCCTGAGCAGGTAGCAGGGCTAGGGTCGGAGAGTGGGCAAGAGAGTGTTTTTCGGGAAAAAAAAAAAAATTAAGAAAAAACTAAAGGCCATCTTTCACTCCGTATAAACGGGGCTCATTTAACATGCCATATTTATATGATAGCAGAGATATAACAGGAGACTTTTCTTAACAACTCGAATTAGTTTCAAGCGTGCCATTTTGCATTCAAATGTAGAAAGACACGGAAACCAATCCTTTATTTTCTATTAGAAAACAGCCACTGTCCCCTCTCTCTCATTATGGTGCAGACTACAAGACCTAACAACAAAAATCCATAGTATTGATCCAGCCAAGTCTCCACAATTATTCTTTAGAAGGAAACGCCGACGATAAATTACATCTGCACTGGCTTTTCATCTGCTGTTCGATATAAGTGATCTCTCAGGGCAGGCTGGAGACCTTAAATCGTCAACGCCCTTGTCAGGGAAGCGAAGGGGGCCCGGGCTGCCCACCAGCCGCTCCAAGAGAACTTTCACCTGTAATTTCTAACAATCATACAGGATTCTGGGCAATCAGAGGCACATTTGGGAATGCTGATTAAAATGTATTTTTTTCCCTGAAACAAAATACTTTCTGAGCGGTGTGAAGAGAAGGAGCACAGGACTACCGAACAGCCCGGTCCCCCAGCCCTGGTGAGCCGGGGCCCGTGCTGCGCCGTGCACGGTGAGGAGTGAGGAACCGCTGTCCTGAGACGGTGAAGGGGGACGGGGACGGTGAGGGACAGTGAGGGGCGCGTGTCACGAAGGTTCTGGCAGAGCCCTGTGTGCTTTCCTGTCCACTGGTCCCTTAAATGTTTGATGCAATGTAAATGCATTTGCACTTTTGACTATATAGAATTACCTAAAAAATGATAGCGGCTGAGTTCAGAGGAGTCTCTTTGCATTAATTGTCAATAACCACTGGATCTGACAGCATTCTCCTCAAGACAAATATTAATTTGATTCAAGATTTTTTAAAAGGTGCATAGAAGCAAGAGTCAATACTGTTCAAAAATACTCCGGCCCCAGGTATGTCAGCAACAAGGTACAGCCCAGCTATGTGTGACAACGTCACTGGGGTCACACCTACAAAGGTACGTGTAAACACACACACACACACACACACACACACGTGGCACACACGCAACGTACAAGGGCCTCCGTGTGGAGTCCGTGTTGTTTAAACACATGCATGTGCAGCATCACGCCCCACACACGCATGTTACATCGTCACTTCAAGGGACCCTATGGCTGACACCCGGCGAAGAGACGCCGTCCTTCCAAGGTGTGATCACCAGAGTCCTCAGCTCCTCCAGCGGGGGCCGTTCCTCCCGGGGACGGAGGGCGGGGCGGGACCCAGGGGACGGGCGGGACGGGGCGGGCTGCGCACCTGTGTGTGTCCGGTAGTGGTCCTTCATGGCCGAGGCCGTGAGGAAGGCGTAGTGGCAGGTGGGCCACGTGCACCTGAATGGCTTCTCCCCCGTGTGCAGCTTCATGTGGTTGTTCAGGGCCCACTTCTCGGTGAAGCTTCGGTCGCACAGGTGGCAGGTGAACTTCCTGTGTGGAGGACAGAGAGCGGGAGGTGAGCGGCGCCCGCGCGGCCCCCAGGGCCCCGCGTCCCCCCCGGAGCGTGGCGGCCGGCCGGGCGAGGCGCAGCGCCGGCCGCCTCTGTCACGTCTGTATAACCAGGCATTGATTTTTCTGTCCAGGCCTGGCACTTCAGCCATTTATTCTCTGCTTTGCGGTTGGGCCCAACGGGTTTGAAAAATTCTGTTACAGTCCAGTCACCCCTGAGGCAAATGTGAGAATAGATTTCACCTGTACAGGCCTACACCACTTATCCAGGGCACGGGCTGTCAGAGCAGAGGCTAAATGAAAAGCCATCCATACTGAAGGCCAAGACAGGCCTGCTCCCCGCCGGCCGGGGCCACCGGCTGAGGCCGCCCGGCTCCTGCGACACCCCCGCCCCCACCCCCGTGCTCCCGGAGGGGGCCGCTTCCCACGGCGATCCCCCGCACGCAGCCGTCTGCTTTGATGAGAATAGAAATCACATAACTTTTGATAAAATAAGTCTTCGAGGAAAAGATGGCTCCATTGTTTCCTGCATGGAAAAAACTCTGAAAACAGTAAGGCCACACTCACCCTCCACGATATTTGGGGCCCACGGTACACAGGTAGCTAGCTACTCCTAATAACCAAGGCGCTATGAACCCCAAACTACAAGCTTCACTATCTCCTCGGGTTAACATCCGCCCCATTTCACATGCATTCAGGAAATCACGGCTAACACGTACTTTTTACTTCTGATATGGTTTAGTTTAAAGCCATCCCTGCACCGAACAGTGTCCAGCTAATTCGTTCAGGAGAACGAACAGTCGAAGAAAAGCAAATTAAAGCCCAATATTCAAAATTAAAATGCTTTAATAAGGTGATAAGCACCACACCACAAAGAGAAACTCCAGCAGCTGGATTTGACTACTGTACATTGGCCTCCACCTTTAGCAAGTTAATGCCATTAAAAATAGGATTGCAATGTCTGTGTTGTAAATTACGATATAAATAAGGAGCTGTGAAAAGACTGTATTCTTTCCATAAAAGCTTTCACTATGATTTTACAAATTCCCTTGGTCTCATAGGGTAGAAAAAGCAGCCCAAGCTCCAAATAATTAGCTTTTCCATTTTGAGGCAAAACAATCATTCAGTTTCTGAAATTCTTATAAAACAAATTATGGAATTACCTTTAATATAAAAATCCCTCTTCATTTGTTACGTGTAGTTAGATTTTTATAATGTATCTTCTTCAATGCAACAAATAAAAATTGCTAAATATTTCAGAAATGTCATATAAAATATGTTAAGGGCTTCTTTAATGTTAAAATTGTCAATTAATATAGTCTTATAATGTATGTGTTGAGATACTATATTTACACCCATTAACACCGACTGACTGAAATTACTGTATCATCTGATCGCGGCTTCCTGGGACTGGAGAATGACAAATATAACTAAATACTCCGAATGCACTGGAAAAAAATATCACGTCCGTACATCTCTTTGACGGGCCTTCATGCATTTAACATTTCAAAACCACGACAGGGATCTTATTTCCAAGATAAATTCCCCTATCTACTTATTTCTCCATGTATTTATTGTGGATCTAACCTTCTCCCACGCGAAATAAATAAGGAGGTTAAGTAGATGCTATCTTTTAACAAATAGTTTCTCCAGACTGTATTACAACTTTATGAATGACAAAATAAATCCCTCATTTTTAAATCTACCGTGATGTACATTTAACAAAATTACATCTATGAAACCTCAATATATGTACACTATTATTCACACGTAATAAAAATGTTAAACCGCAGCTTAGGGCCTGTCACGAAATGACAAAAGCCAGATAACAAAGCACGGAGGCCACCCCTTGACTTCCAGAAAACCTCGCGTATTTCACCACGGGCTTTATGGAAATAGGCCCGAGCGCCGGTCCTCTGGAAAGAACCTAAAATACGACCACGGCACAGAGTCCGCGGAAAGATTAAGCCCCATCCATCAGCGGGGGCCTCCCTACGGCACGGTCCTGCGCCTCGGACCCCGTAGAGCACCTGCCCGCTGCGTGCAGCAGGTGTGGAGGGACGGTGAGCGCCCGGGGGAGCCGGCCCCTGCCGGGACACGCCGCACGGCCCTTCTCCAGGGACCCCGGAAGCCTCAGCAGGAGCGTGGGCGCGGCCGGGCCGCAGGGAGACCCGCCACCTGCCACCGCCGCGCCACCCCCGCCCTGGACGCGGGGACACCAGGGGGAGGCGAGTTTGGCTCTCACGGAAACCACAGGCTACCGAGGGGGGAACCCTTCACAACAATAACCTCGGTGCACCCCCAAACATGAATGCCATCACAGATGTACAAGAAGAGACGCACCCCCAAATGTGAATGCCATCAGAAATCTACAAGACGCACCCCCAAACGTGAATGCCATCACAGATGTACAAGAAGCAGTGGGGGCGGGGGGATGGTGGCAGAGTGAAGACGGCGTCCCGGGGTGGCACTCAGTGTGGACGTTAAGGCAGGTGGCACATGGCAGCGCCACGCAGTCGGGGACCTGGGGGACAGGAAGCATGTGGATAGAGCCAGCGCGGGAAGAGCTGGGCCCTAAGTGACCCCATAACAGACTCTCATCTCCTGCCGTCCCTCAGCTGGGGTGGCCACCCCGTCCCCAGGGACACAGTGAAGCCCGCGACCTCATCAGGCTGGACGACATGTCACGAAGGCGTTTCCCCCCCACGCGGTGTCTCCCCCGGAAAGCCTCCCGCTTCACTGAAGTCACGACACAGCGACACCTGCCAGTCAGCCTCTGTGAGGGGAGTTTGCAGTAAGGCGGCTGAAGGACGGACAAAGGTGAGTCAGTGACATCACGTAAAGACTGCAACCTGAAAGGGTCCCCACGGCCGTGTGATGCGCCTGGTTGGCCCCCGCCCTCCGGCCCGTGAGGCCGCCTGGTGCCCGGCGGCATCCCATCGACACCGGACGAGCGAAACGGATGAGCAGGAGCTCAGCCCCCCTGTCCCGCCAGACTCAGAGCGGAGAGTGACATGTGCACGGGACGGCCGCAGGGGCCACTCGGTGCCCGGCCGTCTCCCCTGTCCCGGCACGGGGCGCGCTACAGCGCGGGACTGGCAGCCACGCAGGAAGTGAGGGCACTGCGCACCTGCCACCAGGTGTGCACCGCCAGGGGACAGTCCCCACGTCTCCATGTTTGCGCCAGAGCCGTTCTTGGTGCTCTAAACATTTTAGTGAGTTTTTAAATTTTTAAACGTTTATAACTTGAATGTTTAACAAACGGCACGACAGACGGCAGCGGAAAGGGCAGCGTCACTGCCGCTCCCGGCCCCTGTGGACCCCACGAGGGCGCGACCTCTGACGGTGTCGCGAACCCCCGCCGCGCTGTCACACGCGCAATGAAGGAGAGACTTCGTCCCCTTCCCTTTCCCAGACGCCACGGGACGCTCCGGCCGGACGCGCGGTGACCTTACGGGGTCTCCAAAGGGAAAACAATCCAGCAAGAGAAACCAGAAGGACACCAGGTGCGGGGTGGCAGCAGGAGCCCACGACGCGATGGCCGGACACTCCAGGGGAAGCACTCCTGCATGGGAACACGGTGCAGCACGGGCAGCGGTGCCCGCCGGGAGGCAAGGACCAGGGGGCCGTGAAGTGACGGCCCGGGGACCGGGGGGCCCGCCCCAGCGAGCTCCAGGAACCAAGCCCTTGTCATGTGGGGATCTGCTGCGTGAGTCAGGGAAGGGGTCGCCCTTTGTTGTATAGTGTGTGTGCGCGTGTCTCTGTGTGTGTGCGTGTGCGTGTGTGCGCGTGTGTCTCTGTGTGTGTGCGTGTGCATGTGTGCGCGTGTGTCTCTGTGTGTGCGCGTGTGCGTGTGTAAGCACGTGTGTCTCTGTGCATGTGTATGTGTGTGTCTGGGTGTGTCTGTGTGTGTGTGCATGTGTGCACGTGTGCGTGACACGCTGCTGAGTGGGCTCCGACTCCCGGCGACCCCACGGACAAGTGGCGTGCACACATCCTGTCTCAGCTGCCACACGCTCGCGCTCACGGCCTCCTTCCCGCAGCCAGACCCATTTCGCACTTGGTAAAGTCTAAGGATCCCTACATCGAACGAGGGGTCCTACGGTGACCTCTAGGAGGGTCTCCGTATGGACGTGTCCACAGTGGGGTTCGGCACCTGCTGTCAGATGCGCCGTCTCCTCGTCCTCACGCCCCCCAACCCCGCCCCACATGCCGGGGGCCCTGCGCCCGTTTTCTCGTCACCTCCAGCGGGGGACCTTCTCGTCTGCAGTCACCGTGATACAGTTTGTACGAACAGGGCGAGGCTAGAAGCCACAGCTCTAGACTCGACCGTTCGAAGAGAGACTGCAACATGCCCTCGTTGTTAAACCCACGACAGAAGCAGAGAGTCTCGCGGGGGGTTGGCGGGCACGGCGCGGTGAGAGCGAGGCGTCGCAGGGGCTGAATTACGAGACGGCGACGCGCAGCGCGACCTTAACAGATGCTTGTGTCTGAACGCAGCTCCGAGAGCGCAGCGGCTGCGTGCCTCTGCACGCCTGAAGGGCAGACGCACTGTGTCAGAACCCATAGCTGGCATTTTGAGTCGCATCCGCAACGTTACCTTCCCGAATGACTCCAGAAGGTGAGTGTCCTAACAGGAGGGAGATCTATACGCATCTTCTTCAAAGGATCCTCGAAATGTTATTCCAACATTTAAAAATCCTCCTAGCTGGATTATCCATCCCACTTATGAGCTACTTAATAAGGAATCTGTACTTATGGCAGGTGTATGTGAAGAGAAAAGCATTTTGATACTTTGGTGCTTTGTTACTTTATAACATTTAAACTATAGAAGAATGTGTCACTGGTATATTTTTAGGTTCTTTTCTATTCTCTGGAATTCAGGGTAATTTGGAATCTCCCTGTGTTAGCAACGCTTTTTCAGGTTGTAAATGCCCTACCCGCTCTCTGCCAGGAAGCCCTGTCCAGGTATACTCCGCTGAGAAACACTGGCACAAGCACAAACATGTAAAAAAAATACCCCAATTAAAATGTGAGCCGTCTTAAACATCCATCAGCTGGGGAGTCAATCCATGATGGGTCTACTCGTAAAATGGAACACCATGATGCAGTTAGAAGATGAACCAACTAGGGCCACATGGATTGGCATGAAGTAAACAACCTCAAACATGCAATTGTGTTAAAACAGAACAAGGCAGATATGGAGCTGGACCCCTGACGTACAATCTCTCAGTGAAAGGAACAATATGCGATATAAACACGTGAGGTCCACGAGCAAAAGCGTTCGTGACGTCACAACTGTGGACCCTGCTTGCCTCAGGGACGAGAGGCGCGGGCACGCACAGAGGGCGGGGTGCTAACACAGCTGTGCAACTCTGTCGCTTTCTAAAAGGTGGAATCAGAAGTAAATAGACTCTAAAGTGATTCCATGGTTTTTGAAAATTTTTCACAATTCAAGAGAATATTTTAATGAAATGATGAAATATATTTCCTATCTTTCCTACATGACACCTCGGTTCAGCCTTGTGAAATTCATAAGTCATACAAATTCATATCTGCAAAAAAAAGCACAGCAGTGAGCAAGATCTGGTGTAGTACGAATGAAATTTTAATAAAAGAGAGAAAGCTAAATTTTGTCAAAATAGTAAATAATGATGCGGTTATCATCTTTCAAAACTGTGAAACAGAGGTGTTGACTGATTCAAAATTATTACTGTAAAACTAAGGAGATGCTACAAAACCGTAATGGACAGGTATTGCCGGTCTTCGTGAATAACTACGGAATATTAAGCTGGGAAAACAATGCAAGCTGTGTGTGAGTCCTCGCGAGACGGTCCCATGTACTGAAGAATTTGTTCCCGCACCTTCTCATTTGCTCAGTTACCACCAGTGCACAGTTTCTTCGGAGTAACGGCCCCCTTTTCTGATTATTGTAATGTAAGAATGATATAATGCTACACTAAGAGGCCAAGTGAAAATAGGAGACGCTGGGCTCTTGGCCCTGTGGGGTTTCCACACGAATTTCTGCTGAGCTGCACACGTCACCGCGAAGCAATCCCTTTCTCGAACAAAGACGCAAATGAAAAGGCGTTTCAAGACAACCGCCGAAGAGCGAGTACGCCGCTCCATGCACATGAGCGTCTTCGGCTCAAAATGGACCCGAAGGATAACGAGGCAACATGACGACTCTCTAAAAATTCTGCACGATCACAAATGCAGTATCTACCATGACTGTGAGGTGCCCACGTGGATTTTGGCTTGGAAAATGCCTAAGTAAAAAACGTACACTACTGCCTTTAGAATTAAACCCTTATTCATGCATCAAAAGGTACTGACGTCACCTCCGATACCCCAACAGTATTCCACAGCAATCCTGTTCATCTTATTTCTGAGATCGCAAAGGATTCTGTACATGTTTAAATAAAATATGCAACTTGAAATTGCATGGAAAATAAAATAAAATTTCTCACTTGTTTCTCCAAACTGAATAACTGAAAAAGGGACACTGACAGCTACATAATAACCATGAAGACACTCGGAGTCCCTTTGCGTTTTCTTCCAAACCTCTGCGTGCGTACGTGTGCCCGAAGTCCACGCAAAAATTAATTCTGACTCGATGAAGGAAGCCGTATTCTGAAACCAAACACGTTCCGTGATAACCGAAGCTCGACGCAGAGAAAGGCCTGTTTCCGATTCTACACGTAAAACGCGTGTGATCTAAATGGAGAGGCCGGGAAGACCTAAGATTAGAAAGGTTTCACTTGCTAAATGCAGCCCGGGCTCCGGGCCCCCAGCGGCCGAGGGGCACCCGGAAAAGCCCCTGGGGGCCCTGAGCCGGCCCCAGGGGGCCGCTGTCAGGAGTCCTGAGCTGTCTGTGCCCTGAGCAGGAGATAATCAGCCTAATTAACAGGCTATATCCTTGTTAACTGCGCGGAAGGAAATTTAACCTCACTCATGCCAAAGTCTGTCTTCTTAACACCTCTTAACGTATCATTCAGATTCTAATTACTGTGAAATAGATATTTCTGGCCCCTCTGATTCACTCCAAAGGTTAAAAATCATCGTGTCGAAATTACTTCCGGGAGGAGCATTGAACGGAATATTAATCCCAGGCTGCTTTAGCGGACCAAGAACCGGGAGGATGACGCATTCTAAAGAAAACCACCCGAAGGTCCCAAGGGCTATGCCCCGAGATCTGAGTTCATTCTTCAGAACCTCATTCCCAGGATTTTTCTCCTTGCCAAAGGGCCGCAAGCTCCGGCCTGCCCCCAGCCGCACCAGCGAGCCTGGTGGGAAGTCCCCGCCACACTGCACACGCTGTGTCCGTGTCCGGCACCCACGCCCCGCACGGCGGCATCTGGACCAGGGCGGGGCAAGGCGGTGTGTGGGGACAGTGCTTCCTGCCTGGCAGGTCGCCAGGCCTCTGATGCCGCTCCTCCACGCTGCTTTGTGGCACAAATGCAGCCACAGACGGTGCGTACACAAAGGGGCACGGCTGTGCTCCAATAAAACTTTACTCACGGAAACAGCCAGGGGGCCAATCCCCGGCCTGGATGATAGTTCATGTTCCCACCAGCTGTGCCCCGCAAAGCAGCCCCACCCACACAGGGCAGAAGAACACGAATGGAGCTGCTGGCGGACTAAGGTCCCCTAAGCCCGTCTCAGGGTCTGAGAAGTTGGTTTAGTCCTCAAATCGTTCACGCTTCCTACGAGGCCTTAAAACGCCAACCCAAGAACCGGTGGAAGGAATCACACTGCGTGCGACATCCACTCCCGTCACCCGCTGCCCCTTCCTTTCCAAAGCACCCCCTTTCTAGTGTGCTGCAGAGCTGGAGGCCCTGGAAAGCTGAAACAATTTTAACTAACCGCAGAAGTCGACTCGGGGAGAACAAGACGTGTATTAAATTGCCACAATCCTCTAGTCTGGACTAAATGAAATTTTATTGCTTCAGGTTAGGTAAGAAACCGCTGGATTTATGTAAGGAAGGTTAAAATAGCAGTTACAAATGAAGGACTAATACTACTTTTTAAAAACGACATAGAGCGTTTCTTCTAAATCGCTGCCCTTACTGATATAATTTGAGATCAAATGCAAAATGCAGCTGCGACCCAGTTATACCTTCATCCCAAATGCCTCGACTGACGTTCAGTCCCTGAGCGCTGACAGCACACCCCGACCATGCTTAGGTCGTGACAGCGCACCGCTCCGACAGGAACGGATCCACAGAAGCGTGTGCACGGGAAGTGTGCGTCCAGCAGCGATCCATGCCACGTGCACACCCACAAGTAAGTGGAGGACACGCACGCCTCCCCACGGGCACCGCCAGCGCTGGGGGCAGCGCCACGCGCAGCCACCGCGTCGCGCTGAGCGTTGAGGTGTCGGGCGAACGCGTCCCACGGAGCGGGCACAGCCGCGAGCTGACACTAGGGAGAGCTTCGCGGACGAGCCGGGGCTCCAGCCGAGTCTGCAGGGGCCGTGCAGGCTTAAGTGACGGCCCGGCAGGCAGGGACACGCTGGGAGGCAGAGGCCGGGAAGGGAGCGTGCACGCAGGGACCCCAACACCAGGACCCGGGCCGGGGGAGGGAGTGTGCCGCCGTGAAGGGGGACATCAAGCTGCATCAATAGACATGGCCCTGAGGACCAGACAGACACTTGGCTTTGATGTGAAGAAACATCATCCACCCTCCTCCCTCTTCTCCCTTCCTATATCCTTCGGGGGCTGCTTCGCGCAGTTCTCTGATTACAGGTTTCTAAGGGGCTAAGTGCGCGTGTGTCCTTCACGAGTGTGCACGACCGAACGGATGTGGTGCGCACACGCACGAGCCACGGACACGACAACGCCCACACCTGAGGTTTACGGCGGAGTCTCTTATCTCTGGCCGAGGCACGCACACTCCGCGAGCCGCACGATGGCTGTAAGGAAGACCGCCCTGCTGCGAGCTACGTACCGAAGACGCAGTAAGAACGCTTCGGGAGCCGCCAATCTCAGGCGACGTCGTCTGCGTGTCAGTGGAAACACCTCTCACTGAGTTTCCAGAGGACACTCTTGCCAGCTACAAGGGTAGAACGAACTGGCTAACAAATACAAACAGGGCGGGTTTTACCCACAGGATCTAAAACCGGCTCCCAGAAAGGAGAAAGCGTAAATAAAAAACGTCAAATCCAAAACCAACCGAAGTAAAGGAGTTCTCTCTTCTAAATTTTAATTTACTAAAATTAAACATTCGGTAATGAGAGCTGAGTATGAACACAACCTCGGCCCTACTCCAGACGACCTAGTCCAACTCATCAGAAAGCACCATCCACGCAGAATTCGTACGTTAGAATCAGGTCTTTGTGCTGCAAAGTGACGATGCGCAATAAACTGTCCATTAACAGTGCTGCATGGAATTCTACCAGGATAAACACGCGCTGTAGAAAAGCACCCCCCATCCGCACGGAACAGAACAGGCGAGTCCCCTCCCCTGGGGCTGACACAGCGGATGGTTTCACGTGCACGGCGTAGCTCGGTTCCCGGGTGCCACGGGCCCAGGAACGGCTCCTGGGCCAGACCGTCACGGGGCCGTCACGGGGGAAGGGGGCTCGTGTCTGGCCCCGGGCAGCCTCTCTGAGCCTCGGGAGGACCGTGTCATTTTTATTCCCGGTGGGCAGTCACATCGGTACTTCTAAAAACACTGCACAGGACATCTCCTCACTCTGGACCAGTCTGGGTCGGTGGTGGTCTACAAATAGTACATCGAGAGAATTGTCTGTTGTTTCACGACTGTTTACAAGAGCAACAAGAAAGCCACAGTTTCCTACTTGAATTCTTTGCCGGCCCGTAAGGACCCATCGGCAAACTTGAAACAAAGACGGAGTTTTCTCAACAAAACTAATAACCTGAACGACACTGTGGCCACCGTGGCTGTTAGGTTTCCCCATAACATGGGGGACATAGCTCTGTGGACACTCTGGTCCCGTGAGAGCCCGTCTCTGCCACCGGCACCCTCAGCTCTCAGCCTGTGCCTCGGAGACAGAAGACCGCCACCATCTCTTCAAAACGTGACTTCCTACGGGGTGCAGGTACGCGCTAGGTTCAATGGGAATGACGGAAACGACAAGTTTAAAGTCACCATGACTATGTGCCAAACTAGATTCTCACAGTACTGGAGCCTGGTCCACGGCCCACACGTCCTGTCCACGGGCAGACACAGCCCGTCTGCAGTTTGCTTCTTGGGTCCATGCGTAGCTACTACGGACGCAGGATTTCTAGGCACCGTCCTGGCCGCTGCCATCACCGCGGCCTTCCAGCGTGTCACCATGAGCTGGGGGACCATCTGGGCTCCAGGTACGCGTGGCCGGCAGGGCCGAGATGCACGGCCTGGGAAGCTCAGGGCTCGGCATGGTAACCCTCGCCGAGGCCTCGGCGTGACAGGTCACTTCGGGAGACGGCGGCTCGGGCACCGCGGGCCGGGCACTGTCGGACGCACCGTGAGCTCGGGAGCCGAACCCAGGGTGGCCGTGTGGCGCCTGCTGTGGTCACGGCTGGCCCCAAACCAGGGATCCCGACGTGGAGAGGCGCAGAAGGGTCAGGCGTAGGGAAGCGATCTGTTCCCTCCAAATGGTGAGTTCACGGAATGCACTAAAGTAGATTGACATAAAAGGGAGTTTTTAAGGGTTTTAAAGTTGCTGTGAGGAGGCCGAGAGTACGTAGTTAATACAGTGAGTGGGCTCGCCACCGTTTCTCACACGGACCCCGCTGCGGAGGGCGAGGTGGCCCGCCCCCAAACGTGAGTGAAACTACACAGTGCACACTTGTTTGACGTGTGTCTGAATGGGGAAAAAACCCAAAACACTCTTACATGCAGGGCAAAGCCGTCAGTTCAGCTTTCCTTCAGTCGGAAAGATCGTTATTTCTTGTGGAAACCGGATGTGTGCATCTACAAAATCCTCTTGTCACCAACCAGATTCGTGAATTTCATCTACTTCTCATGGATGCTAAATTATTTTGAAAGGACAAATTCATATGGGCATCTGTTAACACTGCACATAGATCATTTATGCCAACTCTTCCAATTTTCGACATTTCAAACAAAAGACTCTGTGGACTAACGTTATCATGTATCATCTACCTTCCAGCGCTCAGAATAGTAAACGGAACATCCTTCTGATATAACTAAGTGCACAAGCAAAAGCACCTGGGCGTGTGTGGGTGGCAAAGTGCATTGCACAAGGCGTGAGTGTAGTGTTGGGGGAACCAAAATACAGAATTGACTGTGACTACCACGGTGAGGTTACCCACAAAAAAAGCCTTTTCAGTTAAGGGCTGGGAAAGAAGAAGAACGAGAGGCAAAGAATTTGCCAGTTCAGACTTTCTCACGCTCTCGGTGTCGTACGACCGCGGTCTCAGAATCCCAGGCTTTGCAGACAGAAGCACGTGGACGGGGACCGAGGCCGGAGAAGCTGGGGGGTGGGAGGGGAGGAGGCGGGGGCAGCAGCGGCCCCGCCCGGGTCCCCTGAATCGGCTGGCATCGGCCAACCATAGCAGGCAGCGAGAAATTCTATGTCCGTCAGAGTTTCAAAGCCTGTCTTTCTCACCGCAGGGGACACACAGTCCAAACGCCAGTTAACTCCCGGGGAACAGACACCCGACTTCCAGGAGTCTGAGGCTGGAGTGTCCCCACTCTCTGATAGTCTAAGACAGTAAAACGAACCAGCAGAGAGTAACGCTGATTAAATGACGTCGCCAGGCACAGGTGTGTGATCCCGAACCAGGACGCGGGTGTGGGGAGGTAGGACAATAAAACAGCAGGAGAACAGGACAGGCATGCTGCACAGGACACCCTAAAATAAGCGGCTCTCGTGCTCAAATACGGAATTGGAAATTCTCAGCGAAAGCTGATAGACGAGGGTAGAAAGCTGCCACAAGGAGAGATGAATAAAGAAGACTTCTATAAATAAGGGAGATGCTGGCGAAGCATCCCGCTGGGCCTGCGTGATCATAGTCACGAAAACCTGCTTCAGACCCGAGGCCTGAAGAGAAGGTGTTAGGAGACACCGCCCTCGTCCCCACACACCGCCTCACGGAACGTCCAGGGGTAGGTGCTGTCCGTCTCCAAGGATCGCTAACGTTTTTCAGAAGCTTTTGTCCATTGCTGGTACCTACTACTCACGCTTCAGAAATGAAATGCCCCAGAGGACGGAGGGACAGCCAGGGCGTCACTCAGCAGGGGCGCAGAAGGAAGGGTCCAGGAGGAGAAGCCCAGGGAGAAGGTATTAGGAGAACCCCCCTGGGGAGCCGCAGACGGAACGCGTGAGCACGGGTGAACCGCTGGCAGGGAACAAGCTCTCTGATTCACATCTGCCTGAGCGACACCCCAGTCACCCGTATCACAGCGACGAGCTGAACAAAAGGTTTACAAAGTTACCTACCTCTGTTATCTGCCCCTACCCCTACGATATCAAAACAAAATGTACAGGACCAACACACTAGTGAATGCTGATGAGTCTGAGAGTATGGCTTAACATTGACTCTGGCGGCAGGAGAAACGGTGGGCGAAAGACATTCGTGAGTGAACTGCGTCTGTCCCGAGGCTGAGAACTTGCTGAACGGGGGACTCTACGTGTTGGGCCGCTCGGTGGTGGCGGCAGCAGCGGTGGCGATGATGACGGTGACGGCGATGATGACGGTGACAGCAATGATGGCACCACCCAGGTTCTGCAGCGACTTAAACCTCAGTTACAAATCACCCCGGGTGACTTTAACGATTACGTACTTCTCAAAAACATGCAAGCCTGAGGTTTTCATACCAATCAAAACCCTCAAACGGGCCTGGCTGATCGAGACGGATGACTTCCCTTTTAAAAATGAGGGACATTGGCAGGAGGCATTTCAACGGCAGCACTGCATGGCTTAACTCTATTGTTAGGAAGTCGTCGGCTGCGTAATTGTTTTCCACAGTCTGTTTGGGAGCTGCTGCAAGCGAAAAAGGCAAGTGCGGCCACTACTATTAATATTAATTAAACAAATGTCTCTCGAACATCCACTGCGGGCCAGATTCTATCTCGTGTTCTGGAAACACACGATAAATAGGGCATCGGCCTCCGTCCTCAAGGTATGTAAAATCTGATAAGGTACAGAGACAAGCAAACACATAAATTATATTTCAAAGAAGTAATTTATCTTTTTACAGATAAATGTATTTTTTAGACATGACTGGCGATCTTTGCCAGCGCTAAGCAGGACGCTGATCTGTACAACCTGGCCCGCATTCTTCCTGGAAAGAAGAGTTCCTCCCTCCCGTAAGCATCTTTCTGCCTCCTACAAAACCTCGTTGCAAATTAACGACTCTATGGAGCACAGACCTACGTATTACACACTTACAAAAACCTACCCATGACGAAAGTAAGCTTAAGGAATTTATCACCACCAAGCCAGTATTGCAGGAAATATTGGAGGGACTTCAACAAGAAACACGTATCAAAAACAGGAACAAAGAATAGTGATGGTCTACAGCCATGCGACTCTGAACAAGCCCGATCCCGTCTGATCTCGGAAGCTAAGCAGGGTCGGGCCTGGTTAGGACCCGAATGAGAGGCCATCTAGGAAGACCAGGTGCCATAGGCATAAAAAAATAAAAACTAAATAAAAAATAAGGGATTGGGACCTGACAAGGTCCTTGCAATCCGTGAGGTGAACCAAGGGTGGCCTCGCCTGAAAAATAAAATAATAATAATAAAAATAAAATAAAAGAATAGTAATAACTACATTCCTATCACAACAAGTACCTCAAACGGAAAAGAATGAAGTGCTCCACCCGAAAGGCAGAGTGGCTGAATGGATGAGAAAACAAGACCCCGACATACGCTGCCCACAAGAGACTCACTTCCGATCCAAAGACACACAGACGAAAAGGAAGGAGATGGAAAAAGGTATTGCTGGATGGACCTAGAGGGTATGAGCGAAGCGGGTCGGATCGAGAAAGACAGATATGGCATGGTCTCACGTACCTGTGGGATCTAAAGAACAAAACCAACAGCGACAACGACCACAGCAAAAGGGGAAATACACTCAGAGATACACGGAGCACTTTAAGGGCTACTAGACGGGAGCGGGTTAGGGGGTCGGCAATACCAGGCGAAGGGATGAAGGGGCACGAACGGACAGCTGCGGAACAGACATGGAGAGGCAGGTGGAGAATGAAGAAGGTGGGTGACTAACAATGTAATACACAGGTGGCGGGGAGGGGCACGATTCAGCGGGGCGATCGCTCTGCGGGTCACGTGGTT
The DNA here is from genome assembly GCA_004027375.1 of Macroglossus sobrinus. Classification (NCBI taxonomy): domain Eukaryota; kingdom Metazoa; phylum Chordata; class Mammalia; order Chiroptera; family Pteropodidae; genus Macroglossus; species Macroglossus sobrinus. The sequence goes on from PVKZ01005284.1 coordinate 43,627, forward strand.
CTCTGGTCACTGAGCTGTCCAGCGGCAACTGCTGTATTGTATTACTGCATGCCAACGATAATTTCAAAAAACTCACTGAATTGCACAATGTAAATATGAGCAGCTAATTGTCTGTTATATTCCAACAAAGCAGGAAAAAAAACCAACGTGAGCCACGCATACTAGTTAACATTCTCTGGTAGCTACCTTAAAAACTTAAAACAGATGAAGTAACTTCAATAACACATTTTATTTAGCACAATATATTCAGACTATTATCTTCTTAACATGGAATAAACGTGAAATTGTTAAACACTTATCTGTGACTACAAAAACACCCCATAGTCTCCTCCCATCAGAACGGCTACACGTTTGATTTTTACACTCTGACACATAAATACTTATTGCCTAATACGAAAGCAGTTCGTCTTCTTCATTTGTTTCCTGCCACCGACACTAACGACCTGTCAGCGGAACGGGTTTTGGACTGGCGAGGGGTGCGGTTCTGGACGCTGGTAAGCAATCAGAAACCATCCACACGATGCCGTCCCCGGTAATTCCAGCCATAACTTTCAAACACGCCTGCCCGGACAAACCAGATGAAAGATGTGGCTTCAGGTCAGCTCTGATGGATCCCTCAGAAACATCAGCATTATTGCTTTTATTTTATTATGTACCACACTTCATAACTGCACAGCGCAGCGCACACAATGAAAACTCGGCCGCGCAGCCTGAGAGCTTATTAAACAGGTCGAAAGTTACCGTAACAAATAACGTGTTCTACGCAGAGGCCGTTAATAACACAGCTTGTTGCTGCTCGGATGAGGAAATTTTTTTTAAAAGACAAAAAAAGAAGGGCGACAAAGGAGAAGCGTCAGACGATCTGAAATCTTCGATACACTCTATTTTTTTTTCAGACTTCCTGTACAGGTGCACGATTCCCCAGCATGCCTTTAGTTGCAAGCATGTGCCCAGCAAGTTTGAAATCACGAATTTGAACATTGGGGTCAATAAAGAAGACTGGAAAGTGGCCACACGAGAGCGAAGAGAAACCGTACAGTGAGTGGTATTCGTAAGCTTCCAGAGAAGACGGGCATCCACAGGCCCAGGCAGGTGTGAAGGCAAGAAATGTCACCCAGGTCGTGCCTATTTTCTCAAAGGCTGTGTCAGTTTGAGTGCAACACGTTCAAGAAGGAATGGCCCGTTCTGAACTATCCCGAAATATCGACCGATGACCAGGTCTACAGGACAGGCGGGACGGCCACCTCTTGCTATGCAAGGCGGGAGCTTCTATTAAATAGAACCAGTGAATGTGAAGCTGACCAGTGCCGTAACCACCACGGGAAACGATGAATGAGAGGAGATTTAAAAAGGAAAAAAGAAAAGCTCATGACATTTAAGACATCCTTGGAAATTTATATTGTGAGTAAATAACAGAATTCCTAAAGAATTCTTTACTCAAGGAAAACACTGAAGGACAACTGGGTGATAAAAAGTGAACGGTTTTCATTATTTCGATTGCCCGGGCTGAAGGAGGGAGGGAGAGAGGGAAGCAGGGAAGAAAACCCCGCCCACCAGCACCTCAGTCCCCAGGGGACGCGGACGGGAGGTGACGACCACATCAAATACGAGAAAATAAACTGAGGCAGCAAAAGTACCGAGACAATGGACTCAAGAACTCAGTACCCCACTCATGTTCGCAAAACCTAAGCTACTTTTCAAACGCGTCATTTTTATACAGTCTCAAATTCGCCATTGACTGTAAAGCAAATTCACATTCTTAGGAGAATTTAGGTAAGAATTTCTTTAGCAATTCTATTTTTTTTTTTAATTAATGACGGACAATGGCCTGCCTTTTCCTAGTTTGTTATCCATTTCCCAACACAGGAATCGCGATAATTAAAAGAAAACTCACTCGATGAGTTGCAAATTTCGCCTGGACCCAGCTCGGCGCCTGGCACCTGCTAGGGACTCCATAAACTGACAGCGCTAAAAAAACACATTTTCTTTTTTTTTTTTACTCTGGCATATCAGAAAGTGAAGTATCTATACTATAAAACACTTGTAAAAATTACCGAGACATATAAACTAAGCCTCCAGAATGAGTGACTGTATTCCAGAGGTGTGATCACTCCCCGAAAATCAGCAGAAGGAAACACCTCCTCCGTAAGTCACGGTGGGCAGCGGAGCCTCGGCCATCTGAACCGTGCCGGACGCCAGCATCGGATGTCCCTGCGAACAGTCACTGTGACCGGCGTGTAAGAAATGCTGTAATTGGTTTAAGTCAGCCTGCCCCATCTGTCTTTAATACTCTTATTACAAGGCAGTAAGCAGAGAACTATTAGAGCTGCAGTATAAGCTGTAAGATCTTTACCCGTTCTTAAATCATTTAAAAATAATGAGAGCTTTAGCCTTTATCTAATTAACGAGTGCCTTCCCTGAATTAGAAAAACTGTATCATTTAGCCCACGGTTGTTTGGTAAATTGGCTTGGTGGCATGCACGCTAATGCAGGGGGGCAGTGCCAGTGTCTTGTTCCTGGCTTCTTATTACTTGAATTATAATTCAATGATCACCTTAGATCATGGGCTATTCATAAATCAGAAGCCTGACATCAGATGAAAAATTGTATTAATATATGAAACTTATTATATAGTACAAACTGCTCTCTTGATAAATTACATTGTTCAAACTTGACAATGATTGCATTTAAAACATTATTCCTGTTTGCTGTTTTACAGACTGAAACCTCTTCATGAAAAATTTACAATGCTCCTCTGTGTTTTGGAGTCAGAGGGCAATCGCAGCGAACGGCAGACAGAAACCATACTTCAGATCTGCTGGCAGCTGCAGAGGACAGAAAACACTTCTGAGGATGGGGGGGGGGGGCCGGCCGCACTCCCAGGGTCTCCGTTCCTGCCTTTATGAAGATACTAATTGTCCTTACCAGCAGAAGCATAGTAAATAATAAAATTTTAATTTCGGCTTACTAGATTGCTTTCTTCTCCCATATAGGTGTTTCGAAGAAATTTATAGTCATAAATGTTGCCCAGAAATTTATAGCGTGCGAGGAAAAAATAAGGGGGCAAACCCACGAAGTTTAATTTGAATTGAGGCCGGCCCGGGCTGCTCAGACGAAGCGTTATGACAAATGCTTTTCGCCAAGGCTGACTGGGTAACTCAAGCTGCAGCTTATATTATTTACATTAATTACATGAAGGCGGCTCTGTTAATGGCACGCTCTGGTGTGGGCCACAGCATGATATGCTAATGATCTAAGAAAAATCTGCATCTCCAATATTTATGATAATTTGTAACACGAAACAGGGTTGCTTTTCTTTCTTTCTCCTAGCCAGAATTAAAAAAAAAAAGAGTGCAGAACGATTTTATTCAGAGAAGAAAAGGAAAAGTTCTAATCGCCAAGACATTTAAGTGTTATAAACAAAAGGGAAGACTCTTATTGTTAGGGTGTTGTCATCGCCCCTGACAAGGTGATAATGTGGCAGTTCGGTGTGAGGTGTGTATCAAGCTGAAATGAATGGGGAAAAGCAAAAATGTACAGTGTAACTTCCATCACCGAAGGATCTCCTGCGATTCTGTGTTCCCACCCTCCCGCCCAGCTCCGAGCCACCCTCAAAGGAAAGAAGAGCTTCGAACGAGCTCGGTTAATTCACACGACGTTGCATTCGTTATAGGAAAGGCTAGTATGCTGGAAGATATTTGATATTTTTACAAAATCTATCACAGCTTTTGAGAAACTTATGGAAGGATCGTATATTCCCCAAAGATTATACTTGCAAACACATAATTTTTATGTATTCAATATCAGCATATTTTATTCATATTGTTACCCTTATAAATTATGTTTAAACTTATAAAATATTAAAAGTAATAGTAATTTCTCCACTACGGCTTTTTTAGGTATGAAAACTAAAAGAATTGTTCAAATAATTAAGTATGATATACTCCAAAGCCGAAAGCTTTTGTGATTATTAACGTTTAAATTATGCTACCTGTATTTTCCAAAGACTGTTTAACAATTTTAAACATACGTCTGGTTTTATTGTTAAGAGTCAGGTTTTGAATGTCCTTCTGAATAAGCAGCAACAAAGCTCAGACATTTTTATATGTCATGTCTTCAAATTAATCACGTCCTATTGGAATAAAAGTTCATATATAAATGTATCCTAATCTACAGAATAGAACAACAAAAAAATTTTAAGAAAAATGTATAGATAGGATGTTTCACAAATGTTTTTTGCTGAAACTAGAGTCTAAATGCTTATGTATCAGTGCACTTAAAACAAATCACTGATAGGTTTTAAGTCATATTTAAATGTAGTAAGAGCATAAGTTTCAAATATGATATACATTTTTTAAAAAACAGATATCTACGTTTTCTAAAGGGTTAAAATTGAAAACAATACTGAGAAAAAAAAACCCAAGAAGGAATATTTCTCTATCTGTAAACTATTCATACAGGGACCAGACAGTCTACGCTCGATACAAGCAACAAATCAGAGCAGTGTCACCTCTGGAGAGAGGGGGTGTGATCAGAGAGAGGCACGCAGAAGAACCGAAGGTGACAGTGTATGCCATGTCTCACGCTGCATGGGGGTCACAGGGCGATGCTAGGAAGCGTTCTCCATACATGTACATGAAAAACATATTGCAAATAAAATATACATAGTACCAAAACATAGCTAACACAGATACATATATATATATATATATAGATATAGATATAGATATAGATATAGATATAGATATAGATATACCTACATAAATATCAGGTGTATGCATACGTTATCATAAAAAGAATAAGGCGAATTGCGGAAACCAACGAAATCTGAATAAAAATCTTTAATAGAGATTATTTTTCAAAATTGTCATGGGAAAATTAATAGATTACTACATCATAATAGCTAAAGCTCAGAAATGGCACGTGGCCTCCTAAGCTACTATTTCTATGACAGATTTCAAAACCATGAAAATGAAAAAGCATGTTTCTCATAAAATTATCAATACTTGCAACAGCGAAAATACGAATTTCTGAAGAACTCATAAATCTCCATATTGGTAGCTCATCACGTGCTAATTAGCAGAGGCATTTCTGGGAGGAAACACCATAATCAAAGAATTTGAATGCCACCTAATCTTAAGAACGATCTAACCCGACACGCTTATCTTACAATCTACAAAAAACGTGGAGGGCTTTGGCTGGCTGGGGCTGCTGGGTCCCCAGCCTGGCTCTCTGTCCCTCCTTCGCTGGCACGGCCTCCCCAGCAGGGGGGCACCTCGGGTCATCACAGTGAAGCAGGTGGGCGGGCCCAGCAAAGGGGCCGGACAGACTGGGCCGGGCGAGCCCGCTCACCCATCCATCCAACCACCCATCACTCACGGACCTTCACGTATGTGAGTTAACAGCGTGGGGTCCAGAATTAAGTCACGAATAATTCTGCCACGAAGTCACTCGCCCTTGCCCGGTGGCTGCCCCTCGGTACCGGAACCCTGTGCCCAGGACTCATCCAGTCCCTGCTGGCCCAGCCGGGCCCAGCACCGACCTCTGACCGCGCGGCCACAGTCACCTGCCCACAGCTCATCAAGGCCGGAGCGTCTGCGTCCTCGGTGTTCAGACGGATCAGAGGTGGCAGGGTAGATGTCGGATGGATGAATAGAGAGTCTTCACATCAACAGACGCGAGCAAACCAGCAGCGACCACACGCTGGGACAAGGTACAGGATGAGAGTGTGCCCGGCTCTGAGAACAAGGGACAACGAGAGGCGTGCGCCTCTGACATGAAGGGGCCCGGGTCACACCACGTGTGACGCTAACGTCAGAGGCGCACCAGGTCCTTCAAAACTTATGGAACAAACTGTTCGATTAAAACTAAAAATCTGCGAACCAGAGCCTCATTGTGCCAAGAAGACAACTGCGGCCTGTACCTCAGAAGGAATATATCTGGTCACCGGGGCAGATAGTTCGGAGGTGCGGGATGCTTTTCAGGGAGAAAATACAAGAATCGCGTGGACCTCAATGCCTGCAACACAGTCTCCCCCGAGCACCCGGCTGCGGTGAACGACAGCCCCACCTGCCACGCGGAACACACAGAGCTTCCCGCGACGTGCTCTGTGGAACGCGAAGGCCACACCAGTGCGCTCGGAATCGGGGTTTGTGACTCGTCGCAAAGACAACAGCTCGTGAGCTAAGAGCATTAACGGCAAACGCTGACAACGCGGGTGTGATAAGAGTCACTTCGGCCTCGTGTCCCAAACACGTGTGAGTGTTGAACATGTCCTTTTCACAGGATACAGCGGACTCGTCAGCAAGAGCCAACGCCAGCCGCGCGGCCCACACCTGGAGCCAGCCACGCCCTCCCCCGCTTCCAAGCCCTAATCTGATCAAAATGTGGTACTCATAATTTGATGAATCCATTAAATTATAAATTGATCCCAAGATGCTTATACAAGAAACAGAAATCTTTATACATAATACAAGATCAGAATATTTCAATGGATGTATTTCAGATAGATGTGAAATAATCCTATTCTCACCTAAATCGATTATCATGCCAAAAGACCTTAAAATAATTATTTGCTACTGCTTTGTTATAAGGCCTTGTTGTACGTGTATGCTGCACACCCCATTCTTCAGAGTGCCTGTCCTGGCTGCTACCCCACATTCTGTAATTTAGAGAAGAATGTAAGCCAAGTTCACCTCTTTCTTTGTCCTTCTCTGTTTGAGAAAGAACTCGACAGAGATTTCATACTGTGAGAAAGCAAAAAAAAATGAAATTCCGTTTTCTGTTTACCAATTATTTCTGAAACTCTATATTAGGCATTTCACTACATTACAGAGTTCAGATTACAAATATACAGAATTTACATGGATTTTAAAAATAGTCTTCATTCTAATGATTCCAGAATTTGCACCAGATTTAACTTATGAATGTTAAAATTATCTTAGCTTGATACATCTAGATGCCAGCATAAAAAAATAACTATAGATGGAAGATTTCAAAACCTCCTCTAAAACAGAGACGAACCCCAGAACCAACGTGTGTGACTGTAAGTAAGGACACAGGCACGCAGAGAAGCACAGAGCTTTTTCTTGCTCACAAGTGCCATTTTCGCCTGTTCCCTGGCACTGTGGGTGCCCGTCCGTCTGGCTGGAGCCCGCGCGTGAGGCAGGCTGCACGCCGCAGCGCGGTGGCTCTGAGGAGCACGCGCACGGATGGGACCGTCACCCTCTGGACCAAAGCAGGGACAGCGCCCTTCCCGACAGACCGCTCGGAATGTGGTCCGGACGCCCCGATGCTCCCGAGCCCCTGTCCCCACCGAACGTTTTGGCAAAATTTCCAAGTGGATGCTGAGAGCGCTTTGCAGCGTTTTGTCCCGGGGTTCACGCTCGCTGGATGTGTCCTAAACAATAAACGGTGGCCTCCGGTGATTTTCCCCCGAACGTTTATGATGAGAACTCATTCATCTAAATCCGCTGGCCAGTGGAATCAAATAAATCAGGAATTTCCCAAATATAACAATATTTGTGTTCAGCGGATAATTGATGATCGCAGCTGCACTAATTAAAACCCATGTGAGCTCCATTAATCTTGGTCGCCGGGGCCCAGTGCCACGCAGCACACCTTGTGCGAGGCTCGCGCCCTTGTGTCGGGTCACACCCAGGTGAGGCTTCCCCCGACGACGACGACGTGAGATGTTTCACTTTAGCGCGTATGAGACGCGTGTGACTAAGCAGCCACTATTGATTGTCAGCCTCCTAGCCACAAAGAATTAAAATGGTTACATCAGGTCACACTTTATTACAAAATGTGTTTTCTGCATGCAAAAAGAAAGAATGTGTCAGTAAGCATGGTTTAAATGACGATCTGCAGGCCGAGCCAGACGGCGCGACAATGGCTCGGGGCCTCACGGGGACACCCGGATGAGGTGCGAAGACCCCGCGGGGAATGTCTGAGAAGAGGCGGCGTCTGAACAATCGTTCCTACCGAGACATCACCGCCGGAACTGAGTTTACCATGAGAATCCTAAACATCTGCTTCACGTAAAATGCTCTTCAAAAGTATCTCACAGAAAGAGTCTGTTTTTCACACAGACGGAAGAACGTCCCAGGTGATGGCTGACCGACCCACGGCGTCCTTCCCACGGTCACGCTCAGTGGCCTCACGCCCCAGAGCACGGGCTGGGTTCGCACTGCTCACCCATCACAGCGAACCTGCTTTAGACGCCCTCTGCTGCAGCCACTGGTGACACAGCAATGCACGGAGCACACCCAGTCTCTGCTGTCACCCCACTTCACCCACCTCCCGCCCAGGACCGCACGCGCGTCCCCACTAAGCACAGACGCTCCAGAAACTCCCGTGCGGTCGCACCTGCGCCTCCCAGGGCCTCTGCAGGGCGGACACCTGGCCTGAACACGGGTTAGGAAAGCCAAGTACTCGCCCGCAGTCCTGTACGACATGTCACTGGAGGGCCCCGAGCAAAGTCCCATGTGACTACAGACCCATGGGCCGCCACTTCAGCATGACGCAGAATTTCCAGACTGCGGTTGTCTCTACTGCAAGTGTTCATCTAGTTCCTTTGTACCCTAAAAGCAGTGGCCATAAGACTGTCAGCTGACTGCTCGACAGAAACTTTGCAGGCCAGAAGGGCTTGGCACAAAATACTCAACGTGATGAGAAGCATGAACTAACACCCAGATTACTCTACCCAGCAAGGCTGTGATTTAGAATCGAAGGACAGACCAAAAGCTTCTCAAACGAGAAAAAGTGAAAGGATTAGTTCACTACCACCAAACTACTATTACAAGAAAAGTTAAAGAAACTTCTTTAAGAAAAAATAAAATAATAAAACACATAATAAAACGGCAGTAACTACGTATCTACCAACAATTACTTTAAATGTAAATGGATTAAATGTTCCATTCAAAAGACACCCGGTGCTGACGTGATGTGAAAATAGGACCCTGCATGAGCTGCCTACGGGAGACCCACTTCAGCTCGAAAGACACACCCAGACGGAGAGGAAAGGGATGGAGAAAGATATTTCCTAAAAATGGACACACACGAACAAGAACGCTGGGGCAGCCATACTTCCACCAGACAAAACAGACTTTAAAACAAAGGCTATGACAAGACACAAAGGACCCAGTGATCCTACTTCTGGGGATTTATCTGGAGACACCCAAGACACTACCTCAGCGGGCCACGTGCATCCGTATGATCACGGCAGCGTTATTCACGACGGCCAGGGCACGGAGGCCACCAGGGTGCCCACCAGAGGGTGAGTGAACAAAGACGACGCGGTACCTATGTACGATGGGATGTCACGCAGTCATAAAAGAAGAATAAAACCCTGCCATCTGCGACGGAGATGTAGAGCCTAGAGCGTGCTACGCCGAGCGGAGGAAGTCGGAGAAATGCCACATGATCTCACTTCCATGTGGACAGAAACGAAACAGGCATGGGGGTGTAAATGACAGCACAAGGAATGTAGTCGATAATATCGTAATGCTATGCATGGTGTCAGATGGGAACTAGATTTCTTGGGGTGATCACTTCATACATCATACCTTAAAATTCATTTCATTAATTTTATTTCTCTCCTCATTTAGAAATGGGTTTGCTTTTACCTGTGATACTACTTCTTTTTCTAATATCCTTGTAAAAGGCCTCTTAATTCAAGATAACACCTTCTGCAAGAATTAACTCAGGCTGTTTGGTTTAAACTCCATCTTTTTCTTTCGAAATTTTATTGTATATTTTAGAATTTTCTTCAAATAGTTTATATTTCACTTAAACTTCTACTTATACCATGATTTCCTATTTTTGTTGAAAGGACTTAGAAATACAATAATATTATGAACTAGAATTTTCTCATTTTTTGAAGGCCATCAAAAAACAAAAAGAAGCAATAAAGAAACATAAGAAATTAAATTAGAATAAAAGGGTTTTTCATATGGCTTGCTGTATCAGTAAATCCTAACTATGACGAACAAAGAAGCAAGCTATTCCCCATGGTGTGATAAAAATCATGCTTCTAGAATGCTTTTCGGAGCTGAGAGGCTGCAGAAACCAGTTCTTGGTCTCTCCGTGCTCCCCGTGTTGAGCGGGGGACACCCCTCGGAGGATGAGTGAGTGACCGCCCCTGCTGGCCGACTCCTCGCGGTTTAGGACAGTGTGGCCCCGGGGGGCAGAGCCTCCTGTCCCCACCGCCTCGCCGCCCCCAGACCCCTTCCCGGCATGAGCGATGCTGAGCTCCCGGCTCGGGCTGCAGGCTGGCTCCGAGCACGGAGCGTCTCCTCTCTCCGAGGGATCGCTCCTGCCCTTCCTGTCGCCTTCCAAGCCCGGCCCCCTGAAGGCTGCAGAGCGTCCTGTTCCCTTTATGTGGGTCACAGATGGCCTGAGCCACATGCTCTCCTCCACAGTCATCAATCAGGATCACTTGGCTTCTCCTCCTTCTGGTCCTTCGCTCTGAGAAGTCGCTGCTCAGTCGTGGCTCGTGTGACTGTGCCCCCAGCTGCTGCTCGGTCTGATCTGCCGTCCGTTTCCCGCGGGCACAGCGTCAAGGGTGTCACCGAGTCTCCTCTGCTGGCTGGCTGTCAAAGCTGCAGCCCGCCCCCCTTCCGGGCCTTGCAGACGCCTCGGGAACAAGGACCTTAAAAAGGCATTCGTTACTCTGTTTCTCCACAGAGCTTTCCAATTGGATCATTCTAAACACAGGAGTTTGTGTTTGTGATTAAACACTTAACATCTATTGAAAAAATACCAGATTTTGTTTTCACTATTTCTCATAAAAGATGTACATACATACACACACATATACCCTTTTGAAGCATATGTGGAGCGTAATAATTTAACATATAACTCCAAAAGCCATTAAGAGGTGAATATTATAAATATTAGGTAAATATGCCATTCAAAGGAATTGAGTCGTTCTTCAGAAATACTTGTCCGTGTGAGCGGCACAGACACATCACACGAAGGGGAGCGGGGACCGCCTGTGCCGTAGAGCGCCCCGAGTCCAGAGGGGCGCGCCCCCCACGCCGGGCGGTGGTGCTAGGGAGCACTGAGCACCTGGCGGGACACGTCACACACCTGCGGCCACTCGGGGATGCCCGTGGGGCCGAGGGCGTCTAGGAGATGAGCACACCCGGCCCAGAGGAAGCTGGGGAAGCAGGGACAGTACGGCTGAAGGGACAGTACGGTCGCAGCGAAGGGACAGGGGAAGGCGGGGAGCTGGGACTCAGGGTGGCAGGGCCGGGCCCCGCGAGCTCGCCACGCCCGCCTTCGGCTCTGGGAGTTTAACTGTGAAGTTTAACTTTCCTGAAAGCTGACACTTCTATGCACATATTTAAAACCCTGGAAATCTTTTTCTGTACTATATTTCATATTTAAGCTAAAGTATATACTTAAGAAAAGACAAAACTCGAATTTCCTTCCAAGCACGTACTGCGGCTACTGTATGTTTACTCTTCGGGGTACTGCAAGTGAAGACAAAGGAAAAGCAAGGCTTAGCCCTTCGAGAAGGCGCTTTGCCCTGTGAGTGAGACCCGTGCCCTGGTCCAGAAATCACGTGAGAACAGACTCGGCCTGTGCTGGCACAGCCTAGGCCGTGGGAGAAGACAGAGTGGACGGTCTGGGGTCCTCTGAGCACAGGGAACCTGCCTAGGGCAGGTTCCCAGAGACTGTGCCCAAAGCTCAGTGTTAGAGGAAACCAGACTCCGCAGTTGTGTGCCCGTGAAGGCCAGACAACAGGACACCTCCACGGGGCTGCCACGGTCTGCAAACGCGCCTGTCACCATGTCACCTAACACATAAAAACGCAAAGACGGATGAGTACGGTCTACTTCATTTTGTTCTCAGAGAAGATATCTCCCTGTGTTGGAAATTATGAATCGAGTCTGTGCTGAGGTAAAAATTATACGATTTTCATTTTTAACCCTATGTCATATTGATCCGATCAATTAAATTAAAATGATTCAAAAGAGAAAGGAAGTTTAGAATTAATATTTTTTATTTCTATAACTCTCTGGCTTATTTTATCTGAGGATTAATTTCTAATAAAGATGAAAAAGCAAGTCCTCAAAAGGTAGTAATTAAGAGAAAATACTATGAAAACAAAAATACAGGACACACAAACCCGATACACTCATTCATCAACGGGTAGTTCTGTCCTCACTACTACGTTCCAGCTCAGCTCCACAGAGGACAGGAGCATATTCACACCTGCAGGGCCCGTGAGAGGTGGTACTGAGTTGTATGGATGAAGAATAGAAAAAGCTACACACACACACACACACACACACACACACACACACACACACTCACACACTCACATATAAAATAAGCAAACATTTGTCTAAATAGCTCACTGAGCAGGTCAAAGTAAAGAGAAATGAATCACACTTTTTAGTTTTTTTTAAAAAAACAC